>JADDOF010000156.1:0-27997 GCA_019603395.1 Cyrtorhinus lividipennis | reverse complement strand
CCGGTTCCGTCGACTCGAATGAACGGCATCGTCACATCCGACCCTACTGGCCTGTTCTCCTCAATATGCGCCTTCTCCGGCTCCGACGACTTGATGAACTTGAGCATTTCGTCGCGTCGAAGAACGTACATGTGGAGGGTGTGAGATGACGTTGTGTTGGGCGTCTCTTCAAGCACACCTAAATTGATGGGGAGGTCGACCAGCGGATGGAGATCGGACGTGGTCATGACGAGACCGTCTTCTAAAACCGCAAAGTAATCCGAGAGGGGGCTGTTCGTCAGCGTGTAGGCCGAATGTTGCGGAGCCGGCCGCATCCGTTTAACCGTGTAGCCCGGCCGAACGTCGTCCGGTATGACCGTCGTCCCTCGACGCGCGAACGTCGACGTGCACAACGCGAGGAGGATAAACGCGCACGGCAGCACTTGACGGAGATGTGGGGACCCTCCCCACCCCGCCATGCTGTCGCTTATACTGCCAACCTGTAACAAACAAACATACCTCAATTTAGCACCACGTGTAACCAATCAATACATAATTAACAATTAACAAAGTTAACCTTTTCAAAACTCAAAATAAATCGGTCATCTCCTATATGCCGCGAACCAACATCGCTCAACACCTCATGAAAAATTCATACAACCCTCCAAGGTGAATAACAGAGTTAAAAAAAATTCCCATATACTTCAAAACCACGACAGAAGCTTATGCCTTTAGTGCGAGACATGGTATAATCTTGATTCTATCAGCAAAATTTTCCGTGGTGAGTACTCAATCCAATAGATTAAGCTTAAAAATTCCCTCAACTATCAGGACTAAAACGGAAACTTATGTGCGACTAAAAAAAAAATTACGTTATTTTCGTTTCCCACGTCGAGCATAAAAGAAAGGGATTCATTTTTTAACAATTTGTGGGCCGGTGATACCTGAAAGGCGCACAGAGAGTAGTAAAGGTATTGAAGGGGATAGTCAAAATTATATTTAGAGACAAATTCTCTCGGACGTAAAGGATTGCAAAATCCCCACCACGAATCAGTGACGATAAAACTACTATTGGTTAGTTATGACAATCAGGCAAATTTAGCTCTGGGCAGCCTTCGAGATCTTCCGCTTTCTTTGTACCAACGCTCTTTTTTGATGAAATATGAAAGGATGAAAGATGAATGGGAAATTTCGTTTTGTAAATAGGGCTCACTGGACTCAGTATCCACGGCAGTGATATCGGAAACAGAGACGAATAGAAAAATATATTTCATTTCCCATATAGACGAAACAGAGGCCCAAAGTGGTATGCGGCTGTTCACCCTCAAACCTTCGGTCTCAGATCGATTTTACACACGACGCCCCTTCTCGCGTTCGTGCTGCACTCGAGCCCCTTCTTCGTCCTCTTTCATCCTTTCATCGCCTTCCTCATCCCGTCTTCTACTTCATCTTCTTCCCGCCCTCTCGGAAAGGCAGACGTTTGCTCTCTTCTCCTTTCTACCCCTCGACAGGATTGATCTGAGCTGAGTAACGGAGTGTAATCGATATTACTCCCACCTCGGGTTATCTTATTCCATCTAAGACCTCCAAAATGTGTATTTTCTTAAACGAATTCATCAATAATGTGCAGCGGAGCATACAAATATGCTGACGTACTTTTCGGTCCCTTCTCTCCACAAAGGCTGCGTATCGCGCTATCGTAATGCTGAAAAGAAATGGAATTTCCCGAAGCTATGTTGTAGTTGAAGCTGAGAACGACAGAAAAACTATTATTGGCTAGGCGGGGTCGTCAAACTCAATGCTGGACAGAAAGTCACGAATGTTTTAACAAATGAAAATTTTTTACAATTCAAAAATAGTGCTATCCACGTGCCCCTTAGACCCGGTAAATATTGATTACTGCTTTAAATCGAGTAGTTCCGATTTCAGAACGCAAACCTATGGACGTATGAACGATTAAAACATTCAAAATTGAGGAGTGTCCTACTACAGGTTGATTTTTCCCCCGTTTGGGATCATAAAAATTACCAAAGAGATAAAAAATAATTACTTTTTTTAACGGTAGTAATAAAACAATGTGAACTGACACATGAGCAAACAGTGGAACTGGTGGCCGTTTTTAAGATTTTAAGTCGACGAAATTGGAAGAACGTTGGATTGATCAAAATACGGATATCAAGTAGATAAAATACGGAAAAAGTTATGACTAACTCGATATTAAACGCAGGTTTAAGCCTAGTTTGATTATGAAATCCTGAATCGGAATTCAGCCGTAAGTCACATACTTAAAACATTGATAAATATATGCAACTGAAGCGCGTGTCGTAGGTATTTTGATTCGAGTTACAAACGTTTTAGGAATGTAGCTACGTGGGCGCAGGGAAGGGTGAGGGCTCTACTAATATATTAGAGGGGTCAGAGTACCAACAACAAATCACGTTAATATGTAGAATGACCGCCAGGGGTGAGTGAGCTGAGGGTGGCCGGGGCGGATTCTCACACGCGACTCAACCCCTCATGCACCACCACAACTCTCTTTCCTTTTATTGCTCATGAAATTTATCACTCCATTTCATGGCGTCACGTCCCCTTTCGCATCGAAAATGAATGTACGCAAAGAGGGTTATCGTGCCAAAGCTCGGACTCCCACTCGCTGGTGCCACCTCGAATCCCTTTTATATTTAGTACCAGTTACTTTTTTGCCAGCCCAATGCCACACCTAAGCCATAACCGGTAGATTACCTGCTAACCAATAAAAGGACAATACTATTCCAGAGTGTGGATGAATTTCTAACGAGGTAGGAAATCAAGGAGACGCCTCCAGGAGGTGTGTACTTCAAGCTCGGGAGTGGATGTATCAGCCAGTGGTAATTCGGGGTAGATTTCTATTCAAAGTAGTTCATCACACAAGAACGTTCATAACTCTCTCAATTGCCATATAAATTCAAACCTGATGGCCTCTTTAAGGGTACAGCGTAAAATTGCGTCCTTACCATGCAAACAGCACAAGTTTCAACATTGTTCTGACACGCATAAGAAAACAATTAGTAGAACATACCTACTTTTTTTTTTCAAATGCGGTTATTTGCCTAAAGAAGTTATTACTTTATTGTGGACGTGATCGCGTTCTTAATACCATACGAGTGAATCAATGTGTCAAGGGACCATTTCAATCTATTTTAAGGTCAGTAAAAACGATACCCCACACTTCTAGGTCCCGAAAAAGCTTGATACCCCTCCATTATCAAAATACCTTCCCATCCATTAACACGAATACCATGCCTCTCGCTGCTGAAATTACACTTAGAATGGATTAGGCAGAATCGGAGCTCAAATGAGTATTCACAATTTTGTACCATCAGATATCAAAGGCTCATTTTCAGTACTGACGTCGGAGGGACATATAGGACTTTTAATCTATACGCTATGAAACCAGGTAAAAATTAAGATTCTTTTTCAAATGCAAATTTAAGGGTGTACCAGCACAACATGAGTAACAAGTAATATGAGCTAAGAGACATGCTCAGTAGCTTGTGGCCCGGAGACCATGACGGAACGACCCGTCCTGTAGATATAACAAATGAGTACCTTATAGGATGTAAGGCGATTTAAGATCAACACAAATCACGGAGAATATCGAATGGCTCAGGTCTCATAACAGGCAATATTTTTTAACAGTTCATAAACAGGGATAGACGTCCAAATGAGAAGAACAACCCATTTCGAACCGCATAAATGTCGAACATGCTCACTTAAACGTAATAGTCGTCGGCTAACCGAAACCGTTTTGAAACGCCGAAGATGAATATTTACAGTCACCCACGGAGAAAAGATGGAATTTTCACATCAAGCGGTAGTAAAAACCTCTTTCAGGGTACCATAACGCCAAGGGGAAGTAAACAGAAAACAGCGGGGGTTCACGAAGAAACACAATCTTTTTATGATGAGACCGGTGGAATCGGCTCGGCCACGAAGCACGTCTGGTGGAAGAGATAAAACTTACGAGAATTGTGTTCTCGACGGTTGCTTGTCATTGAATCCCAATTTATAGGCGACCGGTCGATTTCAGATTGACAGTAATGGAACGTTGGTCGACGTAATTACTGTGTTAGGCCGTTGGGGACGTGAGAATGGTTAGAAAGAGTCAGATTGATGAGGCTTAACTTGCACATGGGATTGAAAAAAGATTGTTACAGCGAATAGGTCGAAAGCAAAAACCGAATGAGCTAGGTTGCAATGGAAGTGAATCATCTGAGATCCTCCTATCAAAGTTAGTGTATTGATCTGGTAGTTGGTACCGTAAACCATTGATCATATGAGACAGGAGAAGTTGTTTTTCGACAACAAAGAAGGTTTTTGTACAAATAACATCCGAAGTATATGACTGATGTATGGCGTATTCAGTCTTCACAGGAAGTTACTCGGTTCGAATGACGCTCGCACAAAACACACTGCCATTTGATTATCTAATGAAAGAGCGGAAAGACTCTTTTCAGTCGTTGGATCACGTTAATTCACAGAGTAAACTGCTAACCAGAGGGTAGTTCCTCCATTAGGTCAACGAGCAGACCGTAGCTTCCTCTCAAAGGATTTAATCGTACGTAGAATGTTCGGAGCGTGCTCTCGAGAATGTGATGAGAGACTGCACCCTCGAATTCGATGCTCATAGGATGAGCGCTCAGATTTTTCTAGAGTATCTCGTTTTCGTGCCACATCCCTAGAAATGGAGGCTAAAGTTCAAGCCTTCCAAGAACAACACGACAGGCTGAGGAAAATGACATTTTTAACAAAGCTAAATCCGCCAGAAGGTTCAATTTACGCCAGTACGATCCATCAATGTCAAAATAAAACGTGAAAAAATCAAACGAGAATAAACTATACGAGCCATTATGGTTTTCTACACTACCTGGTTTGATCTATTGTTTGGACGGAAAAGGTGGGCTGAGAAACCATCAATAATGTTGCTAAGCGTGGATCACATCAACCTACCTCAACCAAAAGTTCAATACCCCCGAGGGAATAATGCCACCCGAACCAAGATGGTCAATTGTTTATTCAAGATTGTGTATAGTACGAATTTTACAGTTGGGAAATGAGCAGCCCTATAAATATCAGCATGTCAGGGACTTCGCAGTGCCTTAAAACCCTTTTTTACTCCGCTTTTTTGACTCGCCGTGAAAATCTAAATTTAATTCGTATAAGAAAACGACGCTTGTGACCATTTATCTCGGGTAGAACTACCTTATTAGACCCGGAAAAAGTATATTCTGTACTAAAAATAGTCGGATGTGGCTTTTGAGATTTCTGGTACAGGTGTGTGGAGTATAATTTTCCGCTTAAGTTGGACGATAAATCGATTGGAATGAGTCAGTGTCACTCCACACTTACTGTTTCCCCCCATTTCCTCCATGCTCTAGGTCTGAGGAATAACATACCCCTGTGAAAGTATTTGTAGCGTTTTTTATCTAGAAATCTTGAAACGCAAACTCAAATTTCGGGGGAAATCGGAGTGGTTGACCTATTGCATGAATACATAGGTTGATTATTCAAGGAATAACCAACCAGAAAACCAACAGAAAAGGCACGTTTAAGGTCACAAAAGCCTGAACAAAAGAAATTTCCAAGATTAATCAGATAGCGCGCGTGCGCGCACCAAACCACCAAAATAAATCACGCGTGGAACCTCACAAACTGACACCTGGTCGAGATGTAGAAGGTGCTTAAGGGAGAGTCGACTGTGATGAAGCACATCTGATTCAAACAAGGCGTATTGTATTCTAATGTGATCGTCAACCTCTAATAGCCAGGAGCGTCTTTCTTTCCAACCGGTTTCCCGTTGAAGATAGCACTGCACTGAAACGCAAACGGCCTCTTCATGAATCACGTCGTCCGATCTGCTTTTCGAACAGAAGTCAGCCAGCCATTTCGCGAGGGCCGATGTTGCGACCATCTGTGAAACAGTTTCTTCCGAGACGCCTCTATATTTATATTCCTAAATATAGGCTGGTGATAGTATTCAATTCAATCGTACAAAACAAACTCAAAAACGCTGCAAATTCTTACAGGCGGGTTAGTTATTCCTCGGACCAGGCGCATGGAGACTCATTTCTTCAACATGGAGGAAATAGGGAAAGCAGTGCGTGCGGCAGGTCCCAGACCTATTCCAATCGATTCAGGATCCAAAATTTAGTGGAAAATGATACCCCACACGCCCAGGTACCAGAAATCCCGAAAACACATATTCATTATGGGTAATAGTTACCCACTTTCACCCATAACCTCTTCCGGTGGGTGCCAATCGTTCTGCGACCCATTTCATTGGATTCAGCGTCCAAAATTTAGTGGAAAATTATACCCGACTCGCCTAGATCGAGAATCCTAGAATCCATTTTTCAAAAAACACATTTTGACCCGTACCCCGCCCAAATTTGGTCCGATCGGGCTGAAAAGTTCGGAGGACCGTCCTAGGCCGGGAACAGACCCCTGACCCAAATTTCAGATTTTTAGAAAATTGTAACTACCTAAAACGGCGCGGCGTACGGCGGACGGACATTGACATTTTTTGATCTAGACACCTTGAAACGTCCAGAAAAAATTTTTGAGCCGAATCGGAGAGATTGACCTTTTGCATGAAAACATACTATGTTTTCCTATTAGGTTGATTATTCAAGGAATAACCAACCAAAACGCTGCAAATTCTCTTCCGGTGGGAGCTAATCGTTCCGGGACCTGTCTCATTGGAGTCAAACTAAATTTAGTCGAAAATAATACCCCAAATGCCTAGATCGCCGAAAATCTCGAAAATTTTCAAAAAACACATTTTGACCACTACCGTTTCCTTAAATTTGGTACGATAGGGCTGAAAAGTTTCGAGGGCCAACTAGAGCAGGAAACGAGTCCCTGACCAGAATTTCATAATTTTAGAAATTTGTATTTATCTCATTAACAATAATCGTATAACCTATGTCACCCCTATTGAACCAATTATTGTTTCCAAGACCAACGCAACTTATGCTTTAGTTCTGAACCATAGCTTTTATTGAAATATTAACCCATTATTCAGAGGGTGAAACCTTAAAACGCCCAACACCTAACGACCTTCAGTACCATCAAAGCGGTCAGTAAAGCTGGCCATGGTCTTGCACCACACAATCAACGCGGCTTTGATCGATACCACAGTGATGAGACCTAGATATGTCACGCCTGAGGAAACACTGTCGGACTGGAGTCTCACACGTTGGTATTACCGTCAACACGTACATAATACACCGACTCATTCACAGTTGGACCGCGTCTCACATAATTCGAGTCCTACATTTGACTTTCATGTTTGAGCCGGTAGATATAGGGGCATGCCGCCTGATAGATTCCTCATGAATGTCCAGCCTAGCGCAGGATCTTCAGAGCTGATCACATCGAAAAGAACTCGGAACACTGTTGACGCTCCTTTGATCGTAAGGTAATTTACATCGTGAACGGTTGTGAAATGGACAAGGATATTTTGTATGTGGGCGGAGATCTCCGTCTATCTCTAGAACTAATCCTTACAGAATCCTTCTTGTTATGCGTCCGTGCCATATGGTCGTAACTTGAGTTGTTCTTCACCTTCCACCTTCTTTTCTAATAATTATTTATGAACGCGCAGGATGTGGACGGTTGAATAGGCTCAAATCCCTCTTGAAGATCGCTTGTCTACCTACAATAAGCAGCGTGGGTGCTCATCTTGCGCCCCCGTGACCTTTGTCTCTGAAAATGGCATTCAAACGCGTAATTCTATAGATAACCACCCCATCTCAACGCACTGCAGTCTCAACTTGATTGATATTTAGTCAAGAACTAAACAATACCTATCATTAACTAGCACCTGGGTGGTCAGGAGCAATGTGGTGGTGGTGGAGACCATTCGTGACAAGCTGGGCGGAGGTAGGAAGGTACCAATCAATATTGATCGTGAGTAGGTCGGAATGTAGTTATTTTGAGGATTTCGAGAGCGCAGAATCCAATGCAAGTGTCAAACAGAGCACACACGACAAGCGAAGTCAAGCAAAAATCGATAGTGGAACAAACCATTTTGTCATGTGAAAATCTTCCCTTCCCACGCTTTACTGGGGGCGTATTACCCACTCTAAATCGTCAGTTCGTAGTTCGTAGAGCCTTATGGTCTATATTTCGGCCATTTCTGACAACGTCCATAGCGGAAATGGTCTGAAAACCTCGACGGCCGTTTCCCATCCAAGATTTATCCCACCAGTTCCCATGTTAACCAATTGTTTTGTTCAATATTTTCCCTGTAATTCCGTTTTTTAATACAACTACGGGAATTGCACCTATCGATATGAGAGCTCAACGCAACCTGGATATATTTATCGCAAATGAACACACCTGATACTCGTACATGAAACGAACAATTTAGATCCTACTGACGCTACTAGACGATTCCCGATTCATAAATGATGAAGAAGAAAGTCAACACAGGCGTTCGGGAATCAACGGGTTATATTGTTTGATGAATCGTTAGAAATTCGTATCCTCCCTCTGTTGATAGTCTATCAACATATCAAATTTTCACCGCCCCCAGATGAATGAATTTTGTAAATATAGAAGTAACCGCAAACAGTAACCATTTTAAACCTATCACACAATACAAAAAGAGTTGATGAAACACGAATACCCTCCAGCAGCAAGCAAAGCGAGCGGTCATGTCCGTAATTTATAATAACAAATCAATTATTGCAATTCTACACACAGGCTCAGTCAAGAAGCCATTCTATTCCTGTCATGGTTGTAACCATGTGATAAAGCCATTTGTAGCGTTTCAGAGTATTGTCTGAGCACTCGGGGAACTCCTTCAAGGTGACACACATGCGTAGCAACCCTGAGAACGAACAGAACAGATTTGATGTGGATTTCAACAGAACATTCATTTATCAACCATATTTATGCAGAATGTTAGTTACCATTGTGAACGCAGTTTGACATCATCAATCTAAGACACTGTATCTACCTAATTGATTTTCAAGGAATACGCGGGTTGACGGGAGGGAGTATTGTTTCTTGAGAGGCTGCTCTTGACGTGGCTCCTCCCCCATCGCGAACCCTCGATAAATAATTTATGAAGGCTTCAACAATATCGTTGTTTACCTTTCGCGGTCTCGTCATTCAAAACGAGGCAAGACGCAAGACGTGGGTGAAATCTCGAAACCGCGTCTGACTCCAATGTTGAGTGACAGCAAATCTTCCGTCGGCTGAGGGCTCCACAATGCCCTCAAGGACGATGATTATCTTCACAACGCTCGCTGTCTTGTGTTACGGGAGTGGTGAAGGGTAATGATTACGAGCTGGTTTCGGGAAGTAGCATTGAAATACCGCTTCTAATAATTCTCCCACAGTGGTTTATCATAGGTGGCTCTAGCTCAAAGAGGAATAACATCAATAGAGTGAAGGTGAATACTATGAGAGAGCACGAAAGGTCGATTCAGCGTTTGAACTATAATACAAATGAAACCCGTTCATATAATACACAGCAATCCAGATAATCAAAAATCCTATTTTAAAGAGAAGTGTATGGCGATTGGGCTGGATTTGGAGAGGAATTCACAACCCCAAATGGTGACCGTGCGACAATTATATTCGCTTTTCACTTCTTAAGAGACGTTTTAGATCAGACGGTAAACATTAAAGATAAACTACGAGTCGTAGTTTGGTTCTCCCTCGTACATTGGTTCCAGAACTGCCAGGCACCCTGAGACCATTAGGAGCATTGAAAATGTATATAGACAGTGTGGAAATGACGACCTAGAGCGTATAACTCGGGTCGTTCGTTTCAAACGCAGTTCATTCCACTAACGCTGTTATTTTGAAAGCAGATCGGTACGAAAGGCTTTTAGCACGTTGAGTAAAGCTACGCTATCTAGTAACTTTATTAAACGAGCGTTTCATCACATAGAGTGGTCGTTATCGTCTCAATTCGAAGATCTTGGGTTGCTTGTTCCATAATACACACTGCAGTCAAGAAACAAATCAACCTCAAAATGTAGGTACAAATGAATTAAACAGGATAAAATATGCGCGTTTTGGATATATATCTTTATTGAAATGGACTAAATTCTAAGAAAACTCCAGCGGACCAAAAATATAACTTTATTGATTGATTAAATTTATTCAAGAAAATATAATTTATGATGTATGAAATTATTGAGATGATCAGCACAACATTCCCATTAAATAAAAAAATCAACTTCCTGGCTAAATAGGAAGGAAAGTGACTACAAATTTGTGAAGGGACGATAATATACTCACTCATATCTTTTATTTTAGCCTCATCGGTCTATTTCCATTATTTCGATTCGACTCGCCTAATCCACAGTAAGGTTCGCCGTCTTTCAAGTTCTCTTTTTCAGCTGCCTCTCTGTCCTTCTGCCGTTTTTGATGAATTCGTTACATGAATAAGACATCGATCTTATTTCAAGTTCAACCGGCTCAAAAGAGATGAGAAACAGTCTTTCGACTCCCTCGTGTCATGGATACCGTAGAAAGAAATAATCCTCCCTTCAATATTTACTCTAAGGACCTCCGTAAATGAAAAATAAGAGACGGCCAACTGAACGAGTTCTCATGGTAATATCTCCTTTCAGGATCAACCAAGCACAATTAGTTCTCCATGAGCTCCGCCGAGAACAATTAAGGGCTGAAGAAGTTACAGATCGATCTCCCTCCAAGTTGCCACCCATCTTGACGCTAACCGAAACTTAATGATATTTTCAAGGACTCAACCTACCTCTTCGACTTCTTTGTAACTTATGAACTGAACTTCACGGATCTTCCGACCATTAGTGACTCAGTAGTGTAAGGAAAAGTGAAACAACTGAAAACGATCTCTTTCAAGCCATTTGAAGTAAATGTCAGGACCACCCACCCTTCAACTGCTTACATCACTGAAAAAAGTCCCTTATGATAGTTAAATACACAACTTTGAATTGAGGCCTGGCACTCATCTCCTGAGGATCCTGTTCCAACGCGTAAGCTGGTGATCATTTTTGGTGAAAAGCGTCCATTTTCTAGATGATATAATATTTTTTCAGTATTTTCTGAGCCATGAGACGCATGAAACATACTTCACATTTTTTTTGGAAACTTATGATTCGACATCCGTCAAGCCTATTTACGTAAGTCCTACCTACTTTTTCTCTACTTTTTCAAATTAGATGATGATAGACTGTCATTTTGGTTGGTTATTCCTTGAATAATCAACCTATGATGTCATGCAAGAAGTCAATCTCTCCGATTCGAAAATTTTTTCTGGACGTTTCAAGGTGTCTAGATATTAATTAGCAATGGATTTTCGAGATTTTTGGCAATCTAGGCTTGTGGGGTATCATTTTCCACTAAATTTTGGATACTGAATCGATTGAAATGAGTCTCCATGCTGCTGGTGCGAGGAATAACCAACCCCTGTGGAAGAATTCGCAGCGTATTTACTAGAGGCTCAGATTGAGAGCCTTGAAACTAACCTAAAAAAAAGATTTTGAGTTAGGCAATACGCATAATACGCATTCATCTACCATTTTACGAGCGTGGGAGCATGAATGGGCCACAAGCGAACGTTCCGAGTTTCCCGCCTTACACGAACCGGTTCTCGGATCTCGCATCGAGTCGATTCGATTTTATTATTTTACTACTTTCATACTACGGCCTTTAGTCGCATCCGTCTCATGAATATTAATGCGCTTATGAAGCAGTTCCCATCCCCACGAGGGGGCAGAGTTTCTTTCGACAATTTTTTTTTTCTTTTTCAATTCCAAACCTTCTGGCGTTGTTTCCAGCTGTCAATTACCACCCAGCGCGCAAATTGCATCCTTCGCAAGATGACTTACCATAATCAAACTGTAAATCTTTTTGCCTTGAGGTTTTAGCCGCAGGTTCCGGCCTGGGCGAGTATATTCGTTAAGTGGATAACTTCGGTGCTCGAGGTTGTAATTTGGACCATCGCAACGGGATTGGAGTTGTACCAAACTCTCTAAAACGCAATACCGAAAAAAGTGTTTCAAACGCGATGCCAATTCGGGCTCTGAGCAATATTCATTGGATAATTTTCGTTCTCAGACAGCTAGGTAATCAATTAGCCGTCATAACTCACCAAGTAAATGATTTAGTCGACCTTTGAGATAACAGAAAAACTCCGCCACGAAAGCCATCAAATTAGGAGAGGGTCGTCAGGATAAATGTGGGAGTCGTAATCGATTTATCTCCTCACGAGCTTCGAGTTGACAATGGCAATGATCGATTGTTGATGATGAGGCAGAAGAGACGCCATAAAAGTTGCACACTAACTATGCGATTGCGTGCGAGCTCATCAAAACCAGAGCGTGAGTCATACATACTTTATAGACTCGATGCCGGAGCCTGTATCCGATAACGATACTGAGAGTCATCAGTATCGTTACCAGATTGCTAGTCACGTCACGTCTTCTATAACAGTCGTGTCGTTCTAACTTTTTCTATCATTGGACGTGTTCAAGGATAATTTGACTTCATATCAAGATTGTCCAACGTTACACCGACCTGACTGTTTATGAAGATAGTTTTTAGGACGTTTTAAAGCCTAAAAGGCAGAAGGGTCGAGCACATACGTTCGGAGAAGTCGCGACGGAATGGACACGTGGTCTCCAGATGTGCTTTTAAGGGCGGTAGACCTTTCTTGTCTCCCTATTTATACAAGAGGGGAGATTCCAGCCGTTTCAAAAATAGATTTGCCTCAATTCACAAAAATGGAATTCCATTTGTGATAGTGAGCTAGAGAATTGACCGTGTATAATAACATTTTTCCAAAGAAGATATGGGTCGTAATTTTACATTTTGATCATTCCATGTTTGATCACGCCTTGGACTCTTTAATATCATAGGCCTGCTCTGGTTTGTTGGAAAGTCACACCTGGCTCCAAGTTAGTCACAGTCAGGTTCAGAGGAAACAAGCAAAACACCTCCATGTCGAATCGTGTTCGTTCGACGATCCCAAGTTATAATAAGGCAAGGGACCTAATGGGAATCAAATGACCGATTCCTGTTGACAATAAGCCAATATCAAAATCAAGCTCGATGTCTCTCACGGGATCGGATCTGCAGAACGGGCGTTGACACGCGACCCATGACAGGCGCTAAACGGAAAGCGGCAAGGACAAAAGCCAACCCCGTCTCCAGCCACCCCCTTCCGGCGGTTATCAATTAAAGCCATAGACAAGTAATGATTCACCGTCGAGTCCGAAATGAAAGGGAACACAACAATAGTGGTATTGACTCCTACGAGGGAAGAAAAGCAATTCTTCGGTTATGCCTTTTGTGGCAAATGCCATGGGCGTTGCGGAGATTGAACCGATAAGATTCAGTACGAACAAGAGGAAGAGAAACCATTAGTTAAACGAAAAGAAGCGATATCAGACGGTGGACTTGGAAATTAACCACATACCGACCACCAACAGTGAAAACTCGCTTACCACGGCGACCGAGCTCCCACCCAGCAACTTACCTGTAAAACAAGAATAACACACATGAATAATGCAAATTACACCAAACCAAGATATCAAAGATAAGGTGAATTTGAATAATTATTTAACAAACATGTACTTCATGGCTGTGAATTCATCAAAGATCATTGGGGACAATACCATATGCACGAACCCTAAGAGCCTAGAAAATATTATTTAGTAGTCCCGGGTTTCAGATAGCATAAATAATACCTCTTTTACCTCGGAAACACCGTAGACCGGTATGGGAATATTATTATATCGTGAAATCAAGTAGTAATAGCAAGGGATAGGAGTAGCACTCGTCTACTTGTGACGTCACGAGCTTTTTAGAAGATGATCATTGAGCTGTATAGCACATTGAACTTTAACGTGTGGGTGATTATTTATAGGATAATTAATATGGATAAAATGATAAATTTTCACAATTTCATAATTAATTACGTTTTCATGCCAGAGGTCAACCTCTCCGATGGCGCCCCAATTCGACAGCAAGTGCACGTTTCATGATGGTTGTTTGATCTGAAACAACCCTGCCAATTCTCCACAGGGGTTGTTATTCCTTCTGATGGAGAAAATGGTGGAGAAAATCGAGTGTGGAGTGACTCATTCCAATCCATTATGCGTTCAACATTTAGTGATAAAAGATACCACGCACGATTAGGTACCTGAGGTCTCGAAAACCCACTTTTGAAATGTCTCGAAACCCACTATTGATATAGGTGAAGATTATGCCCATTTGACCCGCTCCATTTTTCAAGTGGGTGATATCGTTCTGGTGACCCGACACATTGGAGTCAGCGTCCAGAATTAAGTCGAAAATAATACCCCACATTTGGTTTGGTCGAGCTGAAAATTTTTGAGGACCAACAACAGCCCAAACGGGTCCCTGACCAAAATTTTAGGTTTTTAGAAAATCAAAAAGTGGACGGCGTATGGCGGACGGAAATCTGCTTGTTTTGTCTAGAAATCTTGAAACGCCCAAAATAATCTTGGAGCAAATCGGAGAGGTTGACCCTACTTTTTTTTTCAATGTTCAGCCCAATGTTGGCCCAAATTTGGGGGTGTAATGTATTTTTTTGAAACTCAATTATAGGGAGTTCTTGGCAACTCACTGTTTCCCCATACATTTGCTCAAGGGAGTAATCAACCCTTGTGGAATAATTTGCAACTCATTATAAAATAACGTATGATTGAGAGAAACAACAAAAATTAGGCAAAATTAGAGCTGGAAGCCGATTTAGTCGTAAGTACCTCAAGTTGCCCTTTGTAGGATTCAATGACTATCTAATATATGTTGCGAGCTCGCACCTGCGCCGTCGAGTTCCCGGAACCAGGGAACGTTCTGGAAGGTACTCGACCAAGAGGCAGCAGGTATAAAACAGACCCACGAGCGCCACCCAGTTCAGTTCAATTCGGAGTCCGGATATAGACGCTTCGGGTTATAAATCGTGCCGTGCCGCGTTATAAATAGTGCGACAACCGCGTTACATATAAATCATATACCACCTTCTAATTCAGTTCACTAACGAGTTCGCTCTAATAGGCACAGGGAAAAGTTTACTGACCACACACTGATTCTCACGAATACTTGCTCAGGTCTTTTTTACTCACTTTCTCGTAAATTTCTGAAATAACCCGCAGCAATATCTTTCATTTATCTCATATAATAGTTATTCTCCTCCAAGATCGTTGATAGGAAGTTCATTTTTATCTCGGAGGAGAAGAAAAAGCCAGCCCACCCCGGGGCTATCGAGTCTAGACGCGGGCATTATTGTCTCCCGAATGGCCGTATTGTTATGGTACTTCTCTTGTTTCTTCCTTGTAGTGCCCACTGTCTTAGCTAAGGTTTTTCGTCTTTCGAATTTATTATTACTATTTTTATGCTTGATTCAGGACTCATAGACAAATTAAAATTTTAATTAACAATAAGAAACCTTCGAAATTTTGCGATAAAGTCAAATATTTACATAATCAATCCACGGTCAGGTCATTCAAACTAACCTCCCTTCAATAAACACTGTAAATGGCATAATATTTCATTCCCTAGTGCGTTCGTTCAAGGCATTTAACTTGATCCAGATTTTCTTTTTCAAAATAAAAATAATTGAAGTACATCAACAACATTTAAACTGCCCCAAACACCTGGAGTTTTGAGTTCGTTTGGAAACAGAATAGCTAATTGGCCAAAACGTTAAGATTACAGTGTGTTCTGGAAAATGGGCGGTGTTCGGATTCATCCTGTTGCATTCATGTCATCACAACCAACATTGCTGACCTCAATTTTTCATTTTCAATGCGTTCTCTGCTTGAGAGATTTTAAATCTATCCGACAACCAGTGTCTCGGGCGAGTGAAATTGTCGTCAGTGTGGATGTCAGTTGTTGACGGAGGGAAATTACATGTTTCTTTGTCGGGATTATGCCCGCGGTGGGATATATGAATAGGGGACCACCACGATTCATTTTCCCCTCAAACGGCTCGCAATTTTTTTTCCCTCCAATTTCCCTTGGTGAACTCAGCGATGCAGATCGATAAGTGGCGGGTCCAGGGCGACGGTCATACTCCTCCTTTGACCACTAGTTCGGCTCTGTTGCCTTCCTCCAGGTCCTTTCGGAGCGAGTTCGGTGCTTGATGAACCATAATAATCGCGGCTCACAAGGTCAGTGGGATCGACGAACTCACCGCGTTCAAACGTTAGACGACCAAAAAGTGGATGACGTATTATCAAGCGCTCTAACAACGAGGCAGACATTCCGCGTTCAGACCATTTTTCCACATATGATGATGCAATTGACTTGACTTTTGGTAACTAAGGTCTATTGCGAAGAATCAGACAGGACAGCGCACCAGCATTCGAATCGATTACGCTCTTGTGAGACTCGAACCAAATATCCTCAACTTCAATTACCCCTAACGCCGTATACCTCACAAGGCAGGTACAAACAAGAAATAATCCACCGGAGTCCCGACTTGATTTGAACTCAACAAATTAATTGGACCCTAAAACATGCTGGAAAGCATTGGAACACATTACACGGATTTATATCCAATAACGAGGAATTTCTCGAGTATTTACGATGAAATCCTTCGACATTCGGTATGTGCAATATCGTCATACCCTCATCCGAATACCACCACGATAATCGATTCAGTTTTTCACTCCGCCTCGCTCCATTTTTATTATTCCCCAAGGGTGAAGGGAAATAAGAGCACACCACGTGGACCGTTTGTCACGATACCAGTAAAAGGGCTCCATGAGAAAAAGCTATTGTGAATAATGTGATGTTCGCACCTACTCGCGATTTTGATATTACACTTCTCAAGAGGGCAACGGTAACTACATAAAAAAAATTCTTTCACAGGGGTTGGTTATTTCATGGGTCATTCCAATCGATTCAGCGTCCAACTTTCAACGGAAAATGATACCCAACTCGCGTAGGTACCCAAAAATCCATATTAAAGATAGGTAGGTGGGTCCCATTTGACCTATACCCACCCCCTGTGGGCACCAATCGGTCTGGGACCCATCTTAATGAATTCAGAGTCCAAAATTTAGTTGAAAATGATACACCACACGCCTAAATCGCCAAAAATCTCGAAAATCCATTTATCAAAACGTTTTAATCCCCCACCTCCCTTAATTTGGTCCGATCAGGATGGAAAGTTTCGTGGGCCAACAAAAGTCGGAAACAGGTCCCTGACCAAAATCTCAGATTTTTAGAAAATTGTCTGCTACCTAAAACGGCACAGAGATAATGAATGAGTAAATAAACTATATTTTGGATAGAGTTGATAGCTACTACTAAAACAACTCACTCGAACGAAAAACCTGCAGCAAGCTACTTGAATGATGGTGTATTTATATTTATAAATCAGTCCTGACTGATGCTATAATGTTTACGACTTATTCATTGTTGGGAACAATAACATAAAATTGAATGAGATGATAAATAAAATGATGATAAATGATGATAAATTAAACCAGAAAAATACATTCCATTCCAGTGTAAACCTGGCATCCAATGGCAAAACCGATTCCCAAATTGTAAGGAAGGATATCCAAAAATGGTTGATTCATAGTATCAATATTCCACGAATAGAGTCCCAGATACACGATTGAACCTGCTGGCTTCTAGTAGCTCTTATAGGTGAAATGTAAGCTTGTAGTATCAATGATGAAGTAATTTAAGCTAATAATATCGTGAAGTGATGGACAAAACAGTTGGTATTCCTCCATCAACTTACAGCTGTCGTGCTTAATCTGATCGACGGTCTATTTGCACACGGGCCTCAACGCCGTGTCTTTATATCATCCATCTTGTAACGCGTGCTTCCAGTAATTGCCTTCCCATCACGTAGGAAAACATCCAATAGCAATCAAATATACCTTGTGAACGAAGTAATTGCTTTCATGGGAGGAGTGTGTTGTGCGTGAATTAATGCGCACAGGGTGAGTCGACTGGGTAATGAAAACAAAGCAGGTCTTCAGGGCGTTCGATATATGACATGGTTACGAGTTGACATTGAGCGGCATTTCGTGATCCCAAAATTTTTTCTACTTACAAAAATACGCCACCCACTTGAATCGATCTTGGCGAACAAAATTAATGAGAGAGATAAGTAGAATAGCTAATGTATGAAAACGGTAGAAATAGCTCAACCTAAAAGATATTTCAGGGTTGTGGATGTTTAAACCGAAGACGTTGTCCCCAAACTATTTATATCACGTTCCAAACTCAACGGCCGCTTACTCTACCGTTACGGATTCATACAGCAGACCAACAGCCGGTTATATTGCCATTTTAGCTTTCAGTGTTCGAACAGATTCTTGAACGTCCTAAAATAAGCATTATAACGGCAGATTCGACCTTGAGATATTAATTCCAAATATTTGCATATTATCGAAAGACAACTCACGCATAATTCAGTATAATCAATTCCTCATAAATATCATCATTCAACATTATCTGGGGGCCATATTCTCTCCATGGTACGACGAAAACTTGGCAGCAGAGGTAAAATAAGGAACTACACCACCCTTACACAAACCAAACCCTAGAAAAGGGAGGTTACCATAACATTTATGACCCACTTATTACTCCCACAGTGAGTAGAATCGTGGTCGAAGCAGAACTAGCCAAATGTTGCACAGAAAAGCACCTAAGACAAGCAGAGCACATTAGTATAATATGGAGCAAGGGTACATAGCATAGTAGACACAAATGATCATTTCCTTTCAGTTGACCTTTCAGAATTCCTCGATGCACACTCAACATACACTATGCATGAAAACATGCCCAGCTGTCTACCGAATACTTCTCGAATCTTAGCAATTTCCGCAAAAATACATATCAGGATCGACCTTCAACTCGGAACCGCCTCAGTTGCTTCGTGAATAATAGATCCACTTTATGATAACGGGGGCCAATTCTACGTCAAATGGCGGAACGGGGTCTTTCCTCATAAAGAGGTTTTTCAAGAAACATTCAAAACTATTCAAATTGTTTTGAAAATGTATATACTGTTGCGAGCTGGCACCTGCGCCCATCAAATGGGCTGCCGGCATCGCAGGATCAATGACCTGTGGAGGGCTAAGGGTCACTTTCGAGGAATTGTGCGTCGTATCGAATTGGCTGGAACCTTCCCGTTCGCTCGAGACAACACGTCGAGTTCCCAGAACCAGGGAAGGTTCGAGAACGTTCTCGGCCAAGGCAGCAAGTATAAAACGGACCCAGGAACGCCGCGCAAGTTCAGTTCAATTCGGAGTCCGAATATAGACGCTTTGGGTTATAAATCGTGCCGTGTGATAAATAGTGCGACAACCGCGAATTGTGCTTTGTGACTGTGTAAGTGCGCGAATGTGAACAGTGTATGTACTCAAGTGAACAATTGTTAATAAATTATTTACGAAGAATATAAATCGTTACAATACGATTGGATGGAAAGTGAGCTAAGTTTGATCACGAATACGAGAACGTTATCAATCATCCTGTAAACGTAAGTCCATGCGATTCGTATCGATGAGTCAACCGAACTAAACCGCACTCCACCACACATGGGCTATCCTGAGAAGCGGCCTTACATCAGAACCACAAAGCGGTTAGAGGCTGTCGTTTTTCAGTCATAACCTGGATTGACTAATACCGACGCATGATTCGAATATTTGATCACATCGCCATAATCTCACGCATGAAACGACAAAGAATTCAGACGAAATGACAAATATACGAAACACTGAAGCGTAAAGAAAATATAGGGGAATAAATGTGAGAAACATTTCCGCCATCATTGACAAGATTTCCATTCAGCATTGGAAACAACATGCGAAAATCTCCCATTTGAGCAGATTATGGGCTTGTTACTGAAGTATTTGGCGGGGTGCCAAATGAGAATGGCTACCCGCTATGTAGATATTTTCCCGGTATTTTTACAGTCTGGCTTGAGGCCATCGCTCGCAGAAGTACACAAAGAAATGAGCATAATATTATGATTGAAGCAGCGGTGTATTTCGTAACATGTACCTGTTCATCCCAGATTCTCTCATCGGTCACTTACACGGCTGATAAACGGCTGCAAAAAGTCATCAAACTGGATCAACTGCGGTATACATGAACGCTTCAAGGAATATTACTCGGTTCCATAGGCAAACAGGCCATACCGGACATTATATTTCGTTTTATAGTAAGTATTCCATGTTCCATGAAATAGTTGAACTCCAAACTATTATCTCTATGTAGGATTCCCAGTACTTGAATGAATTCGACACCTCCTTCTTCATAAAAATTCACCGAGCATCCTCAAGGTCTCCTACTCCGGATAAGAACAGCAGACTCTGAACAGATTCAGATCATGGAGTCTAAGCAATGGTTTAGAAACAATTGGGACGTTAGAAATAATTGGGAACGGAGCAATATATCCTTGGAGCAATATACTGGGGAAAACAGTGAGTTTGGAGTATCCCGGAATTAGCGTCTAAAATTAATGGGTTCAGTGAGCAAAATTTAATGGAAAATCATGCCACCACCTGTCCAGTTTCCCAAAAATAGCAAAAATCGAGTTTGATGAACTACGAACATTTCGGTTTTGGTTGGTTAATCCTTGAATAATCAACCTATGTTTCCATGCATAGAGTCAATCTCATCGATTCGGTCCAAAAAGATTTTCTGGACGTTCCAAGCTGTCTAAAATCAAAATGAGCAAACGTCCGTTCGCTGTACGCTGTCCACGCCGATTTTGGTAGTAGAAAATTATCTAGAATTCTAAAATTCACGTCAGGGGGTTATTTGGTCCTCGAAACTTTTCAGCCCGATCAAACCACCATTTCGGGTAGGTAGGGGTCAAAATGTGTACTCAAAAAATGGATTTTCGAGATTTTCGACGATCTAGGTGAGTTGGGTGTCATTTTCGACTAAATTTTGGACGCTGAATCGATTCTAATGAGTCTCCATGCGTCTGGTCCGAGGAATAACTGACCCCTGAGAACTAATTTGCACCTTTTTTGAACTAGACATCGTGGAACATACCGTATACTATCTAATTTTGAGGTCAATCGGAAAGGATAACCCCTGGCGAGAAAACTATAGGTTGATTAATCAAGGAATAATCAGCCAAAAAGCCAACCTCCTATTCCACCTCCTGGTACAAAAACATCAATATTCCACAAAATCTGAAATTTAGCCTTTTTACTGAGCTCATGTTGCGTCTGAGAATTGAGTTGAGACGAATTATTTTGAACTGCGTTCAGGCGTGCTGGATACCATTTTCCAGGGAATGTTAGATGTTGAATCGTTCGATTGACGCATCCGGAGTTCTTAGGGACCTTGATATGAGGAACATCATTTGCCACTCATTTTGGTGCTAAATGTTTAGATGGATTTTGAGGTATTACAGAATATAGGGTTTCAATATTCTTGGGGACGCAGGCAGTTAATGTATCATTTTCGACTAAATTTGGACGTTCGATCGATTGCCTTGTTCCGATAACCAGAAACCGGAGGGGGTTGCTGATTCCATTGCGAGAAATTTCAAAGCTCTGAACTTGCATTTGAATGACGAAACTATCGTGATCTGCCCCCGAGCTCAAAATCTTTAGTAAAGTGTTTGAAACCATTATGAAATGTATGTGGGTTTCACTGCTACACATCCGATATGGAATGCCTGCATTGCTGCAACCGCCTACCTGTCTGATATGGTGGAAACTGGGCAAACTGATGAATTCATGCAACCGAGCCTAGCGCAACTCAGAATGAAATCGATTAGGAATAAGTTTGCGTTGTTCTTGTTTGGCTACAAGGGACCATTTTCCTCTAGTTCCATCAAAGAGCTTCTGCTCCAGCATGAACCCCCATTATAGTAGGTTAGTTCCCGACCCAATGAATCCAATTACGATGCATTCGAATGACCTCGGTGTCGTAATTTCGGATTATCCGCCTATCCAGACTTAGACCCTTATTTACGTCTCGGCTTCAAAAGCTGTTTGACCCGATTAGTAACTTTCGAGATGGCTGGGTAGATTAGAGTCTGATGAGCGTTCGTGGGCAATGAGGGAGGATCCCCACGAAACACGAACATTACCCTCCCTGTCCCCGAGCCACTGCATAGTCTCTCCGTGATCGCTCGAAAACCAAATGTTAGCTAAAGGTTATGGGCAACAAAAGGTTACCAGAGCTCGTCGCCGTCGACACGGTCATTGTTCTCGTCCAAGACGAAGGGTGAGTTCTACGATTAAAAAAGGAGTGTCGTAGAAGAGCTCGATGATCCGGAAATAGTAAACCATTATATTGGTATAAGCTCTGGAAAGATTCCTCTTAACTGCGGAAAATCAGGAACATTTTGAAATTTTCAGATACCGAAGGTCTCCTGGCATTTGAAATCATCAACTGTGCAAGTAAACTGTCAAACTGGAGAGTGAAAAATTGGCTTCTGTTTCGCAGAGAAATGCAATATATTATTCTGTTCCTGATTATTTGTTCTTGTTAGTTTCAACAGCTCCTTTTGAATCAATTCAATTGATAACCCCACATGCAGAGAGTCGAAAAACACATGTTCAAAATACTCTAACTGTTAGCAGCCATTCGGCTAGAATAGGGTTAGAACCGACCAGAGCCCAAATAGAATGTGTACATAGAAAATGTGTTTTTTGAAAAATGGGTTATCCAGATTTTCGGCAATCTAGACATCTGGGGTACCACATTCCACTAAATTTCGGACGTTGAATCCATTGAGACGGTTCCCACACCGGGTGCGGGTCAAAATGGGTACCATATCAATTCGGAATATGTGCTTTCGTGATTTTTGGGTATGTAGGCATGTGTAGTATCATTTTCCACTAAATATTTGATCCTGAATCGATTAGAATGAGGCCGAGACACCCCTAAACTCGTTGTTTTCCCCGTTTTCCCCATGCTCCAGGTTCAAAGAAATAGCCAACCCCAGCATTTTTTTTTCTCCAGATACTTAGATATTATGGAACGTCCAGAAAAATATAATTAGGGCCATTCGGAGATGCTCGACCCTCCATGACCTAAGGTTACATGTCCGCCGACCGCACGTTTTTGGAAGTAGACTATTCTCTAAAGATCTAAAATGCTGGTCAGAGACCCGTTTCCGGCTCTAGATGGTCCTCAAAACTTCGTTAAAATGTATTTTTGATAAATGGATTTTCAGAGTTTTCGGCGATTTAGTCGTCATTTTCCACTAAATTTCTTACTCTGACTTCATTGATATGGATCCCGGACACTGCTCACTCACTTATCTCCTCATACTCCTACGCCAATGAGTAAGTAAACCCTGAATGAATTTTCAGCGTTTTCCTTTCCCCCGAAAAGCATGCTATTTTTTGTTAGGAATGTTAGTTGATGATTATGACACGTGTTCATTCAGTTATGGCTTCTTCGAAGGTACTATGGCCTTATACGGTTAAAAATCGCACATGTACAGGCGAAACATGCATGAACCATTATAGAATTTGGTAATGGGATAATTAATATTTGGGAAGAACTCACACAGCAGCAAATACAAGTCGAAAACAAGCCTCGATCCAACACTGGCTTCCGTCCAACATTTTATTTTGAAGTAAGGCACGATAATCCGGTCATTTGGGGTCTGGCATTTGTATTTAAGAGCTATCGAGATTATACTAAGCACCTATCGTACATATCATATCATGCCGTGATAAAAAAAAAAACCCTGAGATGGGCGATGCATAAGGTGAACTGACACGTGGGTCCGGCCTTGGCCAGGAAAGGGACCAGGAAGCAGGAAATGTAGCAGTTTAGTCACAAACAGAAGCGTATCACAGTGGGCAGTGAAGGGGAGGGGAGGGGTGGCAACACGTGTGCTTCCAGCCAGGTCGTCCCTTGAAAGATCCGCCTCCGTCCTGGATATTATATTCTGACCCTTTCCTCGTGCCAACCGTCGGACTGACGTTTAAATATATGCGCTTGATCAGTTTATGTGATTAATTTTTATTAAAATAGTTTAGAACCCACAATGCAGGGGTATTCCCGCGTGGTTTATAAAGGAAAAAGAGACAAGACTGAATATAGAATGGATACCGCTAACCTAACTTTTTCTGAGATATGATTTTCTCAGATTTTCATTATTTCTCCAAAACTGACCTGTTAATATTCGACGTTTTACTCTATAAACTACGAACAACAGACTCAAGTTGTGTTTGTGAAAGGAACTCACTATTAATAGAAAGGGGTCCTGGAAGCGAAGAATATTATGTCGAGGCGAACCAAAAAAAGTAGGTTTCTCTTTAGATAGTTTTGAAAAATGCGTGGTTCGAACAAAAGGCCGACAAAGACTCCGCTTTACGACCCGCCAACACCCAACCCACTGCATGAACGAAAAGACTATAAAAATCCAGGCGCACGCAGCTGTGCATAGACTGAAAGACAAGTCACGTAAAGGCAGCAGCGTCTGCTGGAGATGAATCGCTAAAGAAGTTGGTAAAGAAACTCCAAACTCCTCCATCAAGTATGATAGTTCTGCATATGAATGAAATACTGTGTCTCAAATTACATGAAACACGTTATCAGGGTGCAATAATTTATTTAATTTAAACTAAAAGCACGGGCTCAATTTTAATGCGTTCTGAGCAATGCCCCACACATATTCAAAAATGGGGAAAATATCATTTTGGTTAGCTATTCCTCGAATAATCAACCTATGTTTACATGAAAAAGTTAATCTCTCTTCGGCCTAAAATTTTTTTCTGGACGTTTCAAGGTATCTAGATTGAAACAAAAAAATGTCCGTCCGCTGTCCGACTTTGGTAGCAGAACATTTTTTTTTTTTAATCTGATACGTTTCTGGGTCTAGTTGGTCCTCGAAACTTTTCAACCCGATTGGACCAAATTTGGGGGTTAGGGATCAAAAAGTATACTTTGTATAGATTTTCAAAATTCTCGGCAATCTAGGCGTGTGGATTATAATTTTAGACTAAATTTTGGATGCTGAAGCCAATGAGACGGTTCCCGGAATGATAGGCACCCACCAGAAGTGGTTATGGGTCGAAATGGGTATCTATGTACAATTATTCCTTACCTAGGCGTGTGGGGTATAATTTTCCACTGCGCTGAATCGATTCTATGAAGTCTCTATGCTGCTTGTCGGAAGAATAACAACCCCTGTGAGGGAATTCGCAATGTTTTTTCAAGGCCCATCTGTCTTGTACATAGCGATTGGCCGGAAATAATTTAGACAGAGGCCTTTCATGGAGCTTGTATGCGAGATTTCACATTGTTGGATATTGACTTATAACACGATTTCATCCGAATTTACCCCAAATGAGCATATTTACCGAGAACCTATTATACAAAAATATTTTTTGTTGTGTATCTGATCTAAATATAATTTAAACAATTAATTCGCTAATTAAGTATCGAATGGTATACAGTTGCTCAGTTTTAACGTGTGAATGATCTCAGTCACACAGGAGAGAATTCTGAGGTTTCGACGAATTCAGGTATTCCAAAATCAGACAGTCTAATAAAACATAAGCGATAAGATTGTTTGTGAAAGGAAGTGGTTGTCATCAAGAATGACGGCGGGGGAACGGGGGACGGGGGTTGCAAGTGAGTGTGAGTGTTGCTAAGGGCGGGGGCTGCTCCCATTGATGCGAGGGGCGGTTGGAGAAAAGACGAGAGAAGGTTACAAACGGGGGCGGCAAACGAGGGAGCGACCGGCGGTGGCGGAGGGGCTGGGTGGGGTCGAGTCGGTGTACGCACGAGCACGGGGGATGAAGCCGGAGCCGAATCAATAAAACCTACCCCGGCCCTCCTCGTTCCGCGCCCCTCGCCACGAACAACAGTCGTCTCCGTCGCACCCCTAGCGTTTCATCCCGCGTGGGGGCCGGCCCGCCAGCTACAGCCAGCTCGGGGTCACGGGGAACTCAGCAGCGCCGCCTCTCGCGAATACTCCGTCAACCGCCACCCTGGAGCGACGTCGAGAGCCCCAGATCCTCAAAAGCACATTAAACACCTGATACAACTCCCTTGCTTCCTAATTTTTAATATTTACTCCAAAAACTCGTTTAGACTGGGTTTTAACAGCATAATAGGTAGGATTTCTGTTTCAAGAACAGAATTGAGGATACCTTGGGAAAAAAATTGCTTATTGAAAAATATAAACAAAACACTGCAAATTCTTTTACAGGGGTTGGTTATTCCTTGGACCAGGCGCATCGAGATTCATTCCAATCGATTCAGAGCCCAAAATAAAGTCAAAAATGATCCCGCACGCCTAGATCGCCGAAAATCTTGAAAATCTATTTTTCAAAATACACATTTTGACTCAATTTTGGTCCGATCGGGCTAAAAAGTTTTGAGGACCAACCGGAAACGGATTCCTGACCAAAATTTGAGATATTTAGAAAATTTTCTACAATCAAAATCGGCGTGGGCGGACATTTGCTTATATTGATTTGGACACCATGAAAGGCCCAGAAAACCATTTTTGATCCAAATGAGAGATTGGCTATTTACATGAAAAAATACTCGTAGATTGATTATTCAAGGGAACCAACCAAAATGGAAACTTATTCTTGATAGGATATAGGTTCAGCTATTGTGACAACTTATCAGTAATCAAAATTATGCTTTCAAACTTTTCATGAATCGTTCAGCGTAAGGCGTAAAATAATCAGTCTTTTGGTAAGTTAGTTTTTAAGTTAGGAATAGGGAGACCCCGTTGCAGAGATGCGATCTATAGGTGACCTGTCTCAACATCTCGTTTTACCACTGAATTCCTCGATTTTCCCTGCAGATGAGCCCACATCGTGCAGAAACAAACTTAATACGGACGAGCCATCATTTTCAGTGGCCATTTCATCAATAGTTGGTTCAAACTTCCCGACAACGGCTTGAGTCAGCCAGTAACGAACAAAGACCCCTTATCAATCGCCAGCCAAGGACTAACTGACAGCTAACATTAGCCAGCTCTAGGATCGCCAGCACACCACCAATGACAGATGGTTCCATAACATTTATTTTTCTTACTCATAACACCCTCATAATACTACAGGAAAAAGCTGCAAATTCATTCACAGGGGTTGGTTATTCCTCGGACCATGACCATGAAGACTCATTTCAATCGATTCAGCTTCAAAAATTTAGTGGAAAATAATACCCCACACGCCTAGATCGCCGAAAATCTCAGAAATACATTTTTTTCAAAATAAACATTAATAAACATTTTCAGAAATTGTGGACCGAATTGGAGATATTGAATTTTTGCATGAAAACATAGGTTGATTATTCAAGGAATAACCAACCAGAACCTCAAAACTTTTTAGCCCAATCGGACCAAATTTGGGGTCAAAAATGTTTTTTGAAAAATGGATTTTCGAGATTTTCGGCGATCTAGGCGTGTGGGGTATCATTTTCGACTAAATTTTGGACGCTGAATCCATTGAGATGGGTCGGAAAGATTGGTGCCTCCCGGAGGAGGTTTTGGGCCAAAATGGGTGTCTATCTACCAGTTTCAAATGTGTGTTCTCGAGGATTTGGTACCTAGGCGTGTGGGGTATCATTTTCCACTAAATTTTGGACAATGAATCGATCGGAGTGAGTCCCCATGCTCCTGGTCCGAGGAATGACCAGCCACTGTAAAAAAAATTTGCAGCGTTTTTTTTCCAAATTTCGGTCCAACAAAAAATGAACGCCGAGGTTGGGATTCGTTACTGATCCATAGAAAGTTTGAAATGAAAAACATCGCAGTTATTTTTATGAAGGAATTCCCCGAAATTACGAGTGAATTCGAGTAGAACCCCTAAATTCTTCCACTGGTAATATTCATATTCAGTCGATGGAATCTCTTTCGACGTTCTAGGTAGGCAGAGACGTGCCTCTACAAATTGCTGCGTACTACTACGAGCATCACACGCCCACAGTCCCTTTCATTACACCCTTCACTCATCCTCGGACACCTGATGGAGGTTCTGTAATTGACCGTTAAGTGGCGGTTACACGCATCGATGGAATTTCGATG
>JADDOF010000155.1:0-30835 GCA_019603395.1 Cyrtorhinus lividipennis | reverse complement strand
CCATAAACGTCCCCCCTTGTTACCAGACCATTATGGCGGGTAATAGGACTGACTCTGACTGCCAACCTAATCGGATTTTATCCACCGCAATGAAGAACCTGTTGTCTTTATAGAGTGATAATAAAAATCTGAGTCAGGTTGTAATCAGCCCAATAAACGTCCCCCCTTGTTTACCAGACCATTATGGCGGTAATATGACTACTCTGACTGCAACCTAATCGTTTTATCCCCCTCATGAGAACCTGTTGTCTTATAGAGTGATAATAAAAATCTGAGTCAGGTTGTAATTCAGCCCAATAAACGTCCCCCCCTTGTTTACCAGACCATTATGGCGGGTAATATGAACTACTCTGACTGCAACCTAATCGTTTTATCCCCCTCATGAGAACCTGTTGTCTTCATAGAGTGATAATAAAAATCTGAGTCAGGTTTCCATTCAGCCCAATAAACGTCCCCCCCTTGTTTACCAGACCATTATGGCGGGTAATATGAACTACTCTGACTGCAACCTAATCGTTTTTATCCCCCTCATGAGAACCTGTTGTCTTTATAGAGTGATAATAAAAATCTGAGTCAGGTTTGTAATCAGCCCAATAAACGTCCCCCCCTTGTTTACCAGACCATTATGGCGGGTAATATGAACTACTCTGACTGCAACCTAATCGTTTTTATCCCCCTCATGAGAACCTGTTGTCTTATAGAGTGATAATAAAAATCTGAGTCAGGTTTGTAATCAGCCCAATAAACGTCCCCCCCTTGTTTACCAGACCATTATGGCGGGTAATATGAACTACTCTGACTGCAACCTAATCGTTTTTATCCCCCTCATGAGAACCTGTTGTCTTATAGAGTGATAATAAAAATCTGAGTCAGGTTTGTAATCAGCCCAATAAACGTCCCCCCCTTGTTTACCAGACCATTATGGCGGGTAATATGAACTACTCTGACTGCAACCTAATCGTTTTTATCCCCCTCATGAGAACCTGTTGTCTTTATAGAGTGATAATAAAAATCTGAGTCAGGTTGTAATCAGCCCAATAAACGTCCCCCCCTTGTTTACCAGACCATTATGGCGGGTAATATGAACTACTCTGACTGCAACCTAATCGTTTTTATCCCCCTCATGAGAACCTGTTGTCTTTATAGAGTGATAATAAAAATCTGAGTCAGGTTTGTAATCAGCCCAATAAACGTCCCCCCCTTGTTTACCAGACCATTATGGCGGGTAATATGAACTACTCTGACTGCAACCTAATCGTTTTTATCCCCCTCATGAGAACCTGTTGTCTTTATAGAGTGATAATAAAAATCTGAGTCAGGTTTGTAATCAGCCCAATAAACGTCCCCCCCTTGTTTACCAGACCATTATGGCGGGTAATATGAACTACTCTGACTGCAACCTAATCGTTTTTATCCCCCTCATGAGAACCTGTTGTCTTTATAGAGTGATAATAAAAATCTGAGTCAGGTTTGTAATCAGCCCAATAAACGTCCCCCCCTTGTTTACCAGACCATTATGGCGGGTAATATGAACTACTCTGACTGCAACCTAATCGTTTTTATCCCCCTCATGAGAACCTGTTGTCTTATAGAGTGATAATAAAAATCTGAGTCAGGTTTGTAATCAGCCCAATAAACGTCCCCCCCTTGTTTACCAGACCATTATGGCGGGTAATATGAACTACTCTGACTGCAACCTAATCGTTTTTATCCCCCTCATGAGAACCTGTTGTCTTTATAGAGTGATAATAAAAATCTGAGTCAGGTTTGTAATCAGCCCAATAAACGTCCCCCCCTTGTTTACCAGACCATTATGGCGGGTAATATGAACTACTCTGACTGCAACCTAATCGTTTTTATCCCCCTCATGAGAACCTGTTGTCTTATAGAGTGATAATAAAAATCTGAGTCAGGTTTGTAATCAGCCCAATAAACGTCCCCCCCTTGTTTACCAGACCATTATGGCGGGTAATATGAACTACTCTGACTGCAACCTAATCGTTTTTATCCCCCTCATGAGAACCTGTTGTCTTTATAGAGTGATAATAAAAATCTGAGTCAGGTTTGTAATCAGCCCAATAAACGTCCCCCCCTTGTTTACCAGACCATTATGGCGGGTAATATGAACTACTCTGACTGCAACCTAATCGTTTTTATCCCCCTCATGAGAACCTGTTGTCTTTATAGAGTGATAATAAAAATCTGAGTCAGGTTTGTAATCAGCCCAATAAACGTCCCCCCCTTGTTTACCAGACCATTATGGCGGGTAATATGAACTACTCTGACTGCAACCTAATCGTTTTTATCCCCCTCATGAGAACCTGTTGTCTTTATAGAGTGATAATAAAAATCTGAGTCAGGTTTGTAATCAGCCCAATAAACGTCCCCCCCTTGTTTACCAGACCATTATGGCGGGTAATATGAACTACTCTGACTGCAACCTAATCGTTTTTATCCCCCTCATGAGAACCTGTTGTCTTTATAGAGTGATAATAAAAATCTGAGTCAGGTTTGTAATCAGCCCAATAAACGTCCCCCCCTTGTTTACCAGACCATTATGGCGGGTAATATGAACTACTCTGACTGCAACCTAATCGTTTTTATCCCCCTCATGAGAACCTGTTGTCTTTATAGAGTGATAATAAAAATCTGAGTCAGGTTTGTAATCAGCCCAATAAACGTCCCCCCCTTGTTTACCAGACCATTATGGCGGGTAATATGAACTACTCTGACTGCAACCTAATCGTTTTTATCCCCCTCATGAGAACCTGTTGTCTTTATAGAGTGATAATAAAAATCTGAGTCAGGTTTGTAATCAGCCCAATAAACGTCCCCCCCTTGTTTACCAGACCATTATGGCGGGTAATATGAACTACTCTGACTGCAACCTAATCGTTTTTATCCCCCTCATGAGAACCTGTTGTCTTTATAGAGTGATAATAAAAATCTGAGTCAGGTTTGTAATCAGCCCAATAAACGTCCCCCCCTTGTTTACCAGACCATTATGGCGGGTAATATGAACTACTCTGACTGCAACCTAATCGTTTTTATCCCCCTCATGAGAACCTGTTGTCTTTATAGAGTGATAATAAAAATCTGAGTCAGGTTTGTAATCAGCCCAATAAACGTCCCCCCCTTGTTTACCAGACCATTATGGCGGGTAATATGAACTACTCTGACTGCAACCTAATCGTTTTTATCCCCCTCATGAGAACCTGTTGTCTTTATAGAGTGATAATAAAAATCTGAGTCAGGTTTGTAATCAGCCCAATAAACGTCCCCCCCTTGTTTACCAGACCATTATGGCGGGTAATATGAACTACTCTGACTGCAACCTAATCGTTTTTATCCCCCTCATGAGAACCTGTTGTCTTTATAGAGTGATAATAAAAATCTGAGTCAGGTTTGTAATCAGCCCAATAAACGTCCCCCCCTTGTTTACCAGACCATTATGGCGGGTAATATGAACTACTCTGACTGCAACCTAATCGTTTTTATCCCCCTCATGAGAACCTGTTGTCTTTATAGAGTGATAATAAAAATCTGAGTCAGGTTTGTAATCAGCCCAATAAACGTCCCCCCCTTGTTTACCAGACCATTATGGCGGGTAATATGAACTACTCTGACTGCAACCTAATCGTTTTTATCCCCCTCATGAGAACCTGTTGTCTTTATAGAGTGATAATAAAAATCTGAGTCAGGTTTGTAATCAGCCCAATAAACGTCCCCCCCTTGTTTACCAGACCATTATGGCGGGTAATATGAACTACTCTGACTGCAACCTAATCGTTTTTATCCCCCTCATGAGAACCTGTTGTCTTTATAGAGTGATAATAAAAATCTGAGTCAGGTTTGTAATCAGCCCAATAAACGTCCCCCCCTTGTTTACCAGACCATTATGGCGGGTAATATGAACTACTCTGACTGCAACCTAATCGTTTTTATCCCCCTCATGAGAACCTGTTGTCTTTATAGAGTGATAATAAAAATCTGAGTCAGGTTTGTAATCAGCCCAATAAACGTCCCCCCCTTGTTTACCAGACCATTATGGCGGGTAATATGAACTACTCTGACTGCAACCTAATCGTTTTTATCCCCCTCATGAGAACCTGTTGTCTTTATAGAGTGATAATAAAAATCTGAGTCAGGTTTGTAATCAGCCCAATAAACGTCCCCCCCTTGTTTACCAGACCATTATGGCGGGTAATATGAACTACTCTGACTGCAACCTAATCGTTTTTATCCCCCTCATGAGAACCTGTTGTCTTTATAGAGTGATAATAAAAATCTGAGTCAGGTTTGTAATCAGCCCAATAAACGTCCCCCCCTTGTTTACCAGACCATTATGGCGGGTAATATGAACTACTCTGACTGCAACCTAATCGTTTTTATCCCCCTCATGAGAACCTGTTGTCTTTATAGAGTGATAATAAAAATCTGAGTCAGGTTTGTAATCAGCCCAATAAACGTCCCCCCCTTGTTTACCAGACCATTATGGCGGGTAATATGAACTACTCTGACTGCAACCTAATCGTTTTTATCCCCCTCATGAGAACCTGTTGTCTTTATAGAGTGATAATAAAAATCTGAGTCAGGTTTGTAATCAGCCCAATAAACGTCCCCCCCTTGTTTACCAGACCATTATGGCGGGTAATATGAACTACTCTGACTGCAACCTAATCGTTTTTATCCCCCTCATGAGAACCTGTTGTCTTTATAGAGTGATAATAAAAATCTGAGTCAGGTTTGTAATCAGCCCAATAAACGTCCCCCCCTTGTTTACCAGACCATTATGGCGGGTAATATGAACTACTCTGACTGCAACCTAATCGTTTTTATCCCCCTCATGAGAACCTGTTGTCTTTATAGAGTGATAATAAAAATCTGAGTCAGGTTTGTAATCAGCCCAATAAACGTCCCCCCCTTGTTTACCAGACCATTATGGCGGGTAATATGAACTACTCTGACTGCAACCTAATCGTTTTTATCCCCCTCATGAGAACCTGTTGTCTTTATAGAGTGATAATAAAAATCTGAGTCAGGTTTGTAATCAGCCCAATAAACGTCCCCCCCTTGTTTACCAGACCATTATGGCGGGTAATATGAACTACTCTGACTGCAACCTAATCGTTTTTATCCCCCTCATGAGAACCTGTTGTCTTTATAGAGTGATAATAAAAATCTGAGTCAGGTTTGTAATTCAGCCCAATAAACGTCCCCCCCTTGTTTACCAGACCATTATGGCGGGTAATATGAACTACTCTGACTGCAACCTAATCGTTTTTATCCCCCTCATGAGAACCTGTTGTCTTTATAGAGTGATAATAAAAATCTGAGTCAGGTTTGTAATCAGCCCAATAAACGTCCCCCCCTTGTTTACCAGACCATTATGGCGGGTAATATGAACTACTCTGACTGCAACCTAATCGTTTTTATCCCCCTCATGAGAACCTGTTGTCTTTATAGAGTGATAATAAAAATCTGAGTCAGGTTTGTAATCAGCCCAATAAACGTCCCCCCCTTGTTTACCAGACCATTATGGCGGGTAATATGAACTACTCTGACTGCAACCTAATCGTTTTTATCCCCCTCATGAGAACCTGTTGTCTTTATAGAGTGATAATAAAAATCTGAGTCAGGTTTGTCATCAGCCCAATAAACGTCCCCCCCTTGTTTACCAGACCATTATGGCGGGTAATATGAACTACTCTGACTGCAACCTAATCGTTTTTATCCCCCTCATGAGAACCTGTTGTCTTTATAGAGTGATAATAAAAATCTGAGTCAGGTTTGTAATCAGCCCAATAAACGTCCCCCCCCTTGTTTACCAGACCATTATGGCGGGTAATATGAACTACTCTGACTGCAACCTAATCGTTTTTATCCCCCTCATGAGAACCTGTTGTCTTTATACAGTGATAATAAAAATCTGAGTCAGGTTTGTAATCAGCCCAATAAACGTCCCCCCCTTGTTTACCAGACCATTATGGCGGGTAATATGAACTACTCTGACTGCAACCTAATCGTTTTTATCCCCCTCATGAGAACCTGTTGTCTTTATAGAGTGATAATAAAAATCTGAGTCAGGTTTGTAATCAGCCCAATAAACGTCCCCCCCTTGTTTACCAGACCATTATGGCGGGTAATATGAACTACTCTGACTGCAACCTAATCGTTTTTATCCCCCTCATGAGAACCTGTTGTCTTTATAGAGTGATAATAAAAATCTGAGTCAGGTTTGTAATCAGCCCAATAAACGTCCCCCCCTTGTTTACCAGACCATTATGGCGGGTAATATGAACTACTCTGACTGCAACCTAATCGTTTTTATCCCCCTCATGAGAACCTGTTGTCTTTATAGAGTGATAATAAAAATCTGAGTCAGGTTTGTAATCAGCCCAATAAACGTCCCCCCCTTGTTTACCAGACCATTATGGCGGGTAATATGAACTACTCTGACTGCAACCTAATCGTTTTTATCCCCCTCATGAGAACCTGTTGTCTTTATAGAGTGATAATAAAAATCTGAGTCAGGTTTGTAATCAGCCCAATAAACGTCCCCCCCTTGTTTACCAGACCATTATGGCGGGTAATATGAACTACTCTGACTGCAACCTAATCGTTTTTATCCCCCTCATGAGAACCTGTTGTCTTTATAGAGTGATAATAAAAATCTGAGTCAGGTTTGTAATCAGCCCAATAAACGTCCCCCCCTTGTTTACCAGACCATTATGGCGGGTAATATGAACTACTCTGACTGCAACCTAATCGTTTTTATCCCCCTCATGAGAACCTGTTGTCTTTATAGAGTGATAATAAAAATCTGAGTCAGGTTTGTAATCAGCCCAATAAACGTCCCCCCCTTGTTTACCAGACCATTATGGCGGGTAATATGAACTACTCTGACTGCAACCTAATCGTTTTTATCCCCCTCATGAGAACCTGTTGTCTTTATAGAGTGATAATAAAAATCTGAGTCAGGTTTGTAATCAGCCCAATAAACGTCCCCCCCTTGTTTACCAGACCATTATGGCGGGTAATATGAACTACTCTGACTGCAACCTAATCGTTTTTATCCCCCTCATGAGAACCTGTTGTCTTTATAGAGTGATAATAAAAATCTGAGTCAGGTTTGTAATCAGCCCAATAAACGTCCCCCCCTTGTTTACCAGACCATTATGGCGGGTAATATGAACTACTCTGACTGCAACCTAATCGTTTTTATCCCCCTCATGAGAACCTGTTGTCTTTATAGAGTGATAATAAAAATCTGAGTCAGGTTTGTAATCAGCCCAATAAACGTCCCCCCCTTGTTTACCAGACCATTATGGCGGGTAATATGAACTACTCTGACTGCAACCTAATCGTTTTTATCCCCCTCATGAGAACCTGTTGTCTTTATAGAGTGATAATAAAAATCTGAGTCAGGTTTGTAATCAGCCCAATAAACGTCCCCCCCTTGTTTACCAGACCATTATGGCGGGTAATATGAACTACTCTGACTGCAACCTAATCGTTTTTATCCCCCTCATGAGAACCTGTTGTCTTTATAGAGTGATAATAAAAATCTGAGTCAGGTTTGTAATCAGCCCAATAAACGTCCCCCCCTTGTTTACCAGACCATTATGGCGGGTAATATGAACTACTCTGACTGCAACCTAATCGTTTTTATCCCCCTCATGAGAACCTGTTGTCTTTATAGAGTGATAATAAAAATCTGAGTCAGGTTTGTAATCAGCCCAATAAACGTCCCCCCCTTGTTTACCAGACCATTATGGCGGGTAATATGAACTACTCTGACTGCAACCTAATCGTTTTTATCCCCCTCATGAGAACCTGTTGTCTTTATAGAGTGATAATAAAAATCTGAGTCAGGTTTGTAATCAGCCCAATAAACGTCCCCCCCTTGTTTACCAGACCATTATGGCGGGTAATATGAACTACTCTGACTGCAACCTAATCGTTTTTATCCCCCTCATGAGAACCTGTTGTCTTTATAGAGTGATAATAAAAATCTGAGTCAGGTTTGTAATCAGCCCAATAAACGTCCCCCCCTTGTTTACCAGACCATTATGGCGGGTAATATGAACTACTCTGACTGCAACCTAATCGTTTTTATCCCCCTCATGAGAACCTGTTGTCTTATAGAGTGATAATAAAAATCTGAGTCAGGTTTGTAATCAGCCCAATAAACGTCCCCCCCTTGTTTACCAGACCATTATGGCGGGTAATATGAACTACTCTGACTGCAACCTAATCGTTTTTATCCCCCTCATGAGAACCTGTTGTCTTTATAGAGTGATAATAAAAATCTGAGTCAGGTTTGTAATCAGCCCAATAAACGTCCCCCCCTTGTTTACCAGACCATTATGGCGGGTAATATGAACTACTCTGACTGCAACCTAATCGTTTTTATCCCCCTCATGAGAACCTGTTGTCTTTATAGAGTGATAATAAAAATCTGAGTCAGGTTTGTAATCAGCCCAATAAACGTCCCCCCCTTGTTTACCAGACCATTATGGCGGGTAATATGAACTACTCTGACTGCAACCTAATCGTTTTTATCCCCCTCATGAGAACCTGTTGTCTTTATAGAGTGATAATAAAAATCTGAGTCAGGTTTGTAATCAGCCCAATAAACGTCCCCCCCTTGTTTACCAGACCATTATGGCGGGTAATATGAACTACTCTGACTGCAACCTAATCGTTTTTATCCCCCTCATGAGAACCTGTTGTCTTTATAGAGTGATAATAAAAATCTGAGTCAGGTTTGTAATCAGCCCAATAAACGTCCCCCCCTTGTTTACCAGACCATTATGGCGGGTAATATGAACTACTCTGACTGCAACCTAATCGTTTTTATCCCCCTCATGAGAACCTGTTGTCTTTATAGAGTGATAATAAAAATCTGAGTCAGGTTTGTCATCAGCCCAATAAACGTCCCCCCCTTGTTTACCAGACCATTATGGCGGGTAATATGAACTACTCTGACTGCAACCTAATCGTTTTTATCCCCCTCATGAGAACCTGTTGTCTTTATAGAGTGATAATAAAAATCTGAGTCAGGTTTGTAATCAGCCCAATAAACGTCCCCCCCTTGTTTACCAGACCATTATGGCGGGTAATATGAACTACTCTGACTGCAACCTAATCGTTTTTATCCCCCTCATGAGAACCTGTTGTCTTTATAGAGTGATAATAAAAATCTGAGTCAGGTTTGTCATTCAGCCCAATAAACGTCCCCCCCTTGTTTACCAGACCATTATGGCGGGTAATATGAACTACTCTGACTGCAACCTAATCGTTTTTATCCCCCTCATGAGAACCTGTTGTCTTTATAGAGTGATAATAAAAATCTGAGTCAGGTTTGTAATCAGCCCAATAAACGTCCCCCCCTTGTTTACCAGACCATTATGGCGGGTAATATGAACTACTCTGACTGCAACCTAATCGTTTTTATCCCCCTCATGAGAACCTGTTGTCTTTATAGAGTGATAATAAAAATCTGAGTCAGGTTTGTCATTCAGCCCAATAAACGTCCCCCCCTTGTTTACCAGACCATTATGGCGGGTAATATGAACTACTCTGACTGCAACCTAATCGTTTTTATCCCCCTCATGAGAACCTGTTGTCTTTATAGAGTGATAATAAAAATCTGAGTCAGGTTTGTAATCAGCCCAATAAACGTCCCCCCCTTGTTTACCAGACCATTATGGCGGGTAATATGAACTACTCTGACTGCAACCTAATCGTTTTTATCCCCCTCATGAGAACCTGTTGTCTTATAGAGTGATAATAAAAATCTGAGTCAGGTTTGTAATCAGCCCAATAAACGTCCCCCCCTTGTTTACCAGACCATTATGGCGGGTAATATGAACTACTCTGACTGCAACCTAATCGTTTTTATCCCCCTCATGAGAACCTGTTGTCTTTATAGAGTGATAATAAAAATCTGAGTCAGGTTTGTAATCAGCCCAATAAACGTCCCCCCCTTGTTTACCAGACCATTATGGCGGGTAATATGAACTACTCTGACTGCAACCTAATCGTTTTTATCCCCCTCATGAGAACCTGTTGTCTTTATAGAGTGATAATAAAAATCTGAGTCAGGTTTGTAATCAGCCCAATAAACGTCCCCCCCTTGTTTACCAGACCATTATGGCGGGTAATATGAACTACTCTGACTGCAACCTAATCGTTTTTATCCCCCTCATGAGAACCTGTTGTCTTTATAGAGTGATAATAAAAATCTGAGTCAGGTTTGTAATCAGCCCAATAAACGTCCCCCCCTTGTTTACCAGACCATTATGGCGGGTAATATGAACTACTCTGACTGCAACCTAATCGTTTTTATCCCCCTCATGAGAACCTGTTGTCTTTATAGAGTGATAATAAAAATCTGAGTCAGGTTTGTCATTCAGCCCAATAAACGTCCCCCCCTTGTTTACCAGACCATTATGGCGGGTAATATGAACTACTCTGACTGCAACCTAATCGTTTTTATCCCCCTCATGAGAACCTGTTGTCTTTATAGAGTGATAATAAAAATCTGAGTCAGGTTTGTAATCAGCCCAATAAACGTCCCCCCCTTGTTTACCAGACCATTATGGCGGGTAATATGAACTACTCTGACTGCAACCTAATCGTTTTTATCCCCCTCATGAGAACCTGTTGTCTTTATAGAGTGATAATAAAAATCTGAGTCAGGTTTGTAATCAGCCCAATAAACGTCCCCCCCTTGTTTACCAGACCATTATGGCGGGTAATATGAACTACTCTGACTGCAACCTAATCGTTTTTATCCCCCTCATGAGAACCTGTTGTCTTTATAGAGTGATAATAAAAATCTGAGTCAGTTTTCCATTCAGCCCAATAAACGTCCCCCCCTTGTTTACCAGACCATAATGGCGGGTAATATGAACTACTCTGACTGCAACCTAATCGTTTTTATCCCCCTCATGAGAACCTGTTGTCTTTATACAGTGATAATAAAAATCTGAGTCAGGTTTGTAATCAGCCCAATAAACGTCCCCCCCTTGTTTACCAGACCATTATGGCGGGTAATATGAACTACTCTGACTGCAACCTAATCGTTTTTATCCCCCTCATGAGAACCTGTTGTCTTTATAGAGTGATAATAAAATCTGAGTCAGGTTTGTAATCAGCCCAATAAACGTCCCCCCCTTGTTTACCAGACCATTATGGCGGGTAATATGAACTACTCTGACTGCAACCTAATCGTTTTTATCCCCCTCATGAGAACCTGTTGTCTTTATAGAGTGATAATAAAAATCTGAGTCAGGTTTGTAATCAGCCCAATAAACGTCCCCCCCCTTGTTTACCAGACCATTATGGCGGGTAATATGAACTACTCTGACTGCAACCTAATCGTTTTTATCCCCCTCATGAGAACCTGTTGTCTTTATAGAGTGATAATAAAAATCTGAGTCAGGTTTGTAATTCAGCCCAATAAACGTCCCCCCCTTGTTTACCAGACCATTATGGCGGGTAATATGAACTACTCTGACTGCAACCTAATCGTTTTTATCCCCCTCATGAGAACCTGTTGTCTTTATACAGTGATAATAAAAATCTGAGTCAGGTTGTAATCAGCCCAATAAACGTCCCCCCCCTTGTTTACCAGACCATTAATGGCGGGTAATATGAACTACTCTGACTGCAACCTAATCGTTTTTATCCCCCTCATGAGAACCTGTTGTCTTCATAGAGTGATAATAAAAATCTGAGTCAGGTTTGTAATCAGCCCAATAAACGTCCCCCCCTTGTTTACCAGACCATTATGGCGGGTAATATGAACTACTCTGACTGCAACCTAATCGTTTTTATCCCCCTCATGAGAACCTGTTGTCTTTATAGAGTGATAATAAAAATCTGAGTCAGGTTTGTAATCAGCCCAATAAACGTCCCCCCCTTGTTTACCAGACCATTATGGCGGGTAATATGAACTACTCTGACTGCAACCTAATCGTTTTTATCCCCCTCATGAGAACCTGTTGTCTTTATAGAGTGATAATAAAAATCTGAGTCAGGTTTTCCATTCAGCCCAATAAACGTCCCCCCCTTGTTTACCAGACCATATGGCGGGTAATATGAACTACTCTGACTGCAACCTAATCGTTTTTATCCCCCTCATGAGAACCTGTTGTCTTTATACAGTGATAATAAAAATCTGAGTCAGGTTTCCATTCAGCCCAATAAACGTCCCCCCCTTGTTTACCAGACCATAATGGCGGGTAATATGAACTACTCTGACTGCAACCTAATCGTTTTTATCCCCCTCATGAGAACCTGTTGTCTTATAGAGTGATAATAAAATCTGAGTCAGGTTTGTAATCAGCCCAATAAACGTCCCCCCCTTGTTTACCAGACCATTATGGCGGGTAATATGAACTACTCTGACTGCAACCTAATCGTTTTTATCCCCCTCATGAGAACCTGTTGTCTTCATAGAGTGATAATAAAATCTGAGTCAGGTTTGTAATCAGCCCAATAAACGTCCCCCCCCTTGTTTACCAGACCATTATGGCGGGTAATATGAACTACTCTGACTGCAACCTAATCGTTTTTATCCCCCTCATGAGAACCTGTTGTCTTTATAGAGTGATAATAAAAATCTGAGTCAGGTTTCCATTCAGCCCAATAAACGTCCCCCCCTTGTTTACCAGACCATTATGGCGGGTAATATGAACTACTCTGACTGCAACCTAATCGTTTTTATCCCCCTCATGAGAACCTGTTGTCTTTATACAGTGATAATAAAAATCTGAGTCAGTTTTCCATTCAGCCCAATAAACGTCCCCCCCTTGTTTACCAGACCATTATGGCGGGTAATATGAACTACTCTGACTGCAACCTAATCGTTTTTATCCCCCTCATGAGAACCTGTTGTCTTATAGAGTGATAATAAAAATCTGAGTCAGGTTTGTAATCAGCCCAATAAACGTCCCCCCCTTGTTTACCAGACCATTATGGCGGGTAATATGAACTACTCTGACTGCAACCTAATCGTTTTTATCCCCCTCATGAGAACCTGTTGTCTTCATAGAGTGATAATAAAAATCTGAGTCAGGTTTGTAATCAGCCCAATAAACGTCCCCCCCTTGTTTACCAGACCATTATGGCGGGTAATATGAACTACTCTGACTGCAACCTGAACGTTTTTATCCCCCTCATGAGTACCTGTTGTCTTTATAGAGTGATAATAAAAATCTGAGTCAGGTTTCCATTCAGCCCAATAAACGTCCCCCCCTTGTTTACCAGACCATTATGGCGGGTAATATGAACTACTCTGACTGCAACCTAATTGTTTTTATCCCCCTCATGATAACCTGTTGTCCTTATAGAGTGATAATAAAAATCTGAGTCAGGTTTCCATTCAGCCCAATAAACGTCCCCCCCTTGTTTACCAGACCATTATGGCGGGTAATATGAACTACTCTGACTGCAACCTGAATCGTTTTTATCCCCCTCATGAGAACCTGTTGTCTTTATACAGTGATAATAAAATCTGAGTCAGGTTTGTCATCAGCCCAATAAACGTCCCCCCCCTTGTTACCAGACCATATGGCGGGTAATATGAACTACTCTGACTGCAACCTAATCGTTTTTATCCCCCTCATGAGAACCTGTTGTCTTTCATAGAGTGATAATAAAAATCTGAGTCAGGTTTGTCCATCAGCCCAATAAACGTCCCCCCCCTTGTTTACCAGACCATTATGGCGGGTAATATGAACTACTCTGACTGCAACCTGAATCGTTTTTATCCCCCTCATGAGAACCTGTTGTCTTTATAGAGTGATAATAAAAATCTGAGTCAGGTTTGTAATCAGCCCAATAAACGTCCCCCCCTTGTTTACCAGACCATTATGGCGGGTAATATGAACTCTTCTGACTGCAACCTAATTGTTTTTATCCCCCTCATGAGAACCTGTTGTCTTATAGAGTGATAATAAAAATCTGAGTCAGGTTGTCATCAGCCCAATAAACGTCCCCCCCCCCTTGTTTACCAGACCATTATGGCGGGTAATATGAACTACTCTGACTGCAACCTGAACGTTTTTATCCCCTCATGAGTACCTGCTTGTCTTATAGAGTGATAATAAAAATCTGAGTCAGGTTTGTAATCAGCCCAATAAACGTCCCCCCCTTGTTTACCAGACCATTATGGCGGGTAATATGAACTCTTCTGACTGCAACCTAATTGTTTTTATCCCCCTCATGAGAACCTGTTGTCTTTATAGAGTGATAATAAAAATCTGAGTCAGGTTTGTAATCAGCCCAATAAACGTCCCCCCCCCCCTTGTTTACCAGACCATTATGGCGGTTAATATGAACTACTCTGACTGCAACCTGAACGCTCTCTCGTCCTGGTCTCTACCTCACCTCCGCCTTCTCTCGTCCTGGTCTCCACCTCACTTCCGCCTTCTCTCGCCCTGGTCTCCACCTCACCTCCGCCTTCCCACGCCCTGGTCTCTACCTCGCCTCCGTCATCTCTCGTCCTGGTCTCCACCTCGCTTCCGCAATTTGGGCAAGGAAGGGGTCAAAATGTGTTTTTTGAAAAATGGATTTTCGAGATTTTGGGCGATCTAGGCGAGTAGGGTGTCATTTTCCACTAAATCTCGGACGCTGAATCCAATGAAATGGATCCCAGAACGATTGGCACCCACTGGAAAAAGTTATGGGTCAAATTGGGTATATATTACCCATTTTGAATATGTGTTTTCGAGATTTCTGGTACCTAGGCGTGTGGGGTCCCATTTTCCACTAAATTCTGGACCCTGGATCGATTGAAATGGGTCCGGGACTCACTGCACCCACTGTTTTCCTCATTTTCCCTAGGTTAGAATATGTGTTTTTGAGATTTCTGCTACCCAGGCGTGTACGGTGTGATTTTCCACTAAATTTTGGACGCTGATTCCAATGAGACGGGTCCCGGAACGATTGGCGCTCTCTGGATGAGGTTGTGGGTCAAAATGGGTGCCTATCTACCCTTTTCGAATGTGTGTTTTCGAGATTGCTGTAACCTAGGCGTGTGGGTTACCATTTTCCACTAAATTGTTGACCCTCAATCGATTGGAATGTGTCCGGGACCCGCCACACCCACAGTTTCCATTTTCCCCATGTTGAAGAAGTGAGTCTCCACGCGCCTGGTCCGAGGAATAACCAACCCGTGTGTAAGAATTTGCAGCGTTTTTTAAACCGAAAGGGAGTCTTTTAAATTCTAAGTGATAGTTCGGAGTTGAAAAGGCCGTTTTGGCAATGCTGTCTTCAGCCATTTCTATTTGATGAAATCCAGATTTTAGATCAATGACACTAAAATATTGACAGCGCCAAAGGCGGTCAAGCAGATCAGAGATTTGTGGTAGCGGGTACTTGTCCTCAACGGTTTTTTCATTGAGTTTCCGGTAGTCGATGACAATTCGGAATTTGGGTTTTCCGCTAGCATCAGCTTTCTTTGGGACAATCCAAATAGGGGCGTTCCAAGGACTTTCGCTGTGCCTCACGATACCTTGAGCCAACATCTCCTCAATCTGTTTGTCAACCTCTTTCCTGTAGATTTTGGGAAATCTATAGTTCCTGGCGTAGACCGGGATTTCGTCGGAGGTTATGATTCGATGTTGGATGTTAGTAGCGCACGACAGCGGTTCGTCGCCGGTATGAAAGATATCAGAATATTTCATGACGAGATTGGAAATAGCGACCTTTTCTTCCTCGTTCATATGGTTCATGCGAATTTTTGATATGTCGAATTGGGAATTAAAATTGTCCTCGTAAAAGTTGTTGAGGTTTTCCGATTTTACGGGGTGTGGAGTTTCTCCTACCTCCTCTACTATCACGGGAGAAACTTGTGTAAATTTAACGGGAATTCCTTCCGGGTTTATGATTCTAACGTGGGCTTCGAAGTCTCTTACCCTAACTAAACTCTCGGGGATTTTTAATTTTCCGATGCGTGTGTACGGTATGACGGCGTCGCCGTTTTCGAGGTTTCCCACTCGCACTTTGATTTGTTTAATCATTCGCGCGTCAATGAGGTGCGTTTCAGCCGTCTCCGTGCCTAAGTAGTTGAGGGGAATTTCGATTTTCGGGGTTTTCAAAACATTTCTGTTCAAGTCAACTGAGGCTTTCAGTATTTTTAAATTGTCCAATCCGAGTAACATGTCAAATTTCTTATGGAAGTTGTAAGAGTTATATTCCTGCCAGTTTTAGCCTCTAAGCGGACATCACTGCCAGGAATCTGTTTGTCCACCCAATGCCTAGACGCAACCTTTGAACTTGCAAGGAAGGAGAAAAAGAACAACTGTTTTTTTGATTAGGTAATTAATATTCTCCGAAATTGAGACAATTAGGATCTATAAAATATTAACATGACAAAATGAATTCCTACCTATCAGCTCAACCAGATTGATCTTTCCTACCTCGCCTGTTCTTCTGGAAGGTCGGAGAGGGCGCGTTCCGGGCCGGACTTGAACTCCTGCGGTCCGGCTCGTGATTCTAGAGGTCTTTTAAGGCTGTCGAAGCACACACTTCACCTGCTGGACATAGAATAGTTTTCCTCGATTTCTCGTGTTTTCTCCTGGGCCCAAAGTTTGCGCAAGTTTTCCTTTGGGCCCACCCCTCAGCCAATCGTTTGGTTTTAGGCGTCCCCAAAATTGCTCCAGACTCTTGGAGGGGGTTCGAAGGAGAGGATTTTATTCGGTGAAGTAAGCAGTGGTGGGATCTCGAAATATCCAATCGCTCGATGGGCGGTGTCTTCCCATCTGCTGACTCGCCGGACACGTGGAGCTTTTGAGAGCGCCTCAAAATCCGAAATGTTGCGGATTTTTCAGCGCTCGAGTTTTCTCACGGCCCGTGAGAAAATGCTTTGCTGGTGATCCTGCGGCGGCGGATGTCTGGGTTTCGAGTTTCCCAAGGGTGTCGTCTCCTCGCTGCTGTCGGGTCTGAGCGTACGACTTCAAATTGTACGGTTTTAAGTCGTACAGTATCCACCATGCCTCCACCTTGATTCATCCTGGTCTCCGCCTTGTGTCATCCTGGTCTCCGCCTTGTCTCATCCTGGTTCTCCGCCTTTCATTCCACATTGTCTCGTTCTGGTCTCCATCTCGCCTCCGCCTTGTGTCATCCTGGTCTCCGCCTTGTCTCGGCCCGGTCTCCACCTCGCCCCACCTTAGGTATGTTCGCAGTAGCAGTTTGCTGACCGATTTCAAACTGGTTGGAGTTTGGGCAGTGCGCACGCGCGACCTCTACCAACTTTCAAACGGTTTCCAACTGGAACCAAGGTGTTCTGCGAACGCGTTTGACCCGATCCCGCGTTCCCTCAGCCACCGCCGTTCTCTCCGCCGGGGTTTTTCATTGCAATGTTTTGAATTCGGTCGTGTACTGGTGCTTTGTTGCCTTTCAATTTGAGTAAGAACTTTCGTATTTCACCCGGCGTCGTGAACTTCAATTTGTCACCTGCGTGAGTGATAGGTGTAGAAATTATTTTGTTAGTTTGTTTGTGAATATGTTGCTTGAATGAATCGTTTCCTCTGGCTTCGGCATCTGTATGAACGGTAATGAACTGCTTGACTAGGGCCTCAGATTTTTCCTCGTCAGATAGAGCAAGGTCTGCGCCGGATTTGAGCGTGGGAATGCGCGATTGGGACTTATTATTTAACATTTTAGTTAGTCGAAATAGGGACGTTCTGTCTGTGGAAGCCAGTTTCTGATTCCATGTTTCGCGTTGCCAAATTTGCAACTCCATGCGTACTGATCTCTGGATGTTATTGAAAAGTAGCCTGTCGCTTCGCAGTCTTGTGCGCTGCCACCTACGCCGGACGTGATTTTTTGAAAGGTAATTAATTCGGATATTTTAGATGGGAGAGCGGGAGGAGGTCGGCGATGTTTTGCCTTCGGTACCGAAAGGTTTAGGCCATCTTGAATCAACCGTGTAAGGGTTTTCACCTCTGTGTCAATGTGGTTCGCGGACCTGAGGGTAGGATTTGCCGAGGGAATAACATCATTCAAGAACTCGCGGTATTGTTTCCAATTTGCTGAACGGTAATCAAGACGAGGGGTTGTGTTTGTGACGGTAATCGGTGAGGAGATTTTGAACACAACGGGGACATGATCGCTGTGCCCTTTGGTCAATGTATCCATGTCCTGGACCAAATGGGAATGTGATAACACTGAATTACGGTCAAGGTTGTTTTTTGGAGGATTGTATGCGCCCATTATCCGAATTTGACGGTTTTTGTACAGGACCTGGATGCCAACTACGTCAATTCCATCGACTAGGGGAGTCTCTATTCGTGTGTGTTTCAGATTGTTCTTAATTGCTATTGTAACCCCCCTATGAGGCCTGTCAGCTCTGTAGATTTCGTAACCGGGGATAACGATTTTGCGCCACGGTGTAATGTAGACTTGGGCGAATGGCGTGTGAGATATCATTGCCACTACATTTTGGACCCTGAATCGATTGGAATGGGTCCGGGACCCGCCCGTGTGTAATAATTTGCAGATTTTTTTCAAAATTTTGTTGTAATTTGACTCAACACCAGGAGAAGGATTTCTAAATGGAGTAATTAGGCATGGCTCTATCCCATATCCATCATCAGCAAGTAGGACAACATTAGTTTCATTTCCCAATTGAGCTCTCACTTGTGAATTTTTCCATATCCTCGAGTCGTGCACGGATCCTGGCCAACTAACGTCGACACTAGTGAACATTTCTGTGGAGTCACAAGTGGATTGTACATTCAGAGTTGGCACGCCTTTCCAATTGATGTACTCATCCCCATGGAGTTTTGGTTTTAGTATTCCGACGTGGGTACAATCGACCACGCCAATAGCTGTTGGAAACTAGTACTTGCCATCTCTGTTTCGCCTCCAGTATTTCACGGTCAGCAACTGGAAACTTGGTCCATTCTTGTGCCTGCGAAATTATGCTTCCAACTACTGTATCCACAGTCCGAGATACCGTAGCTTGACTAACACCAAGTTCTTGACCGATTCTTTTTTGATAGCCTGGATCGCTGAGGTAACGCAAACATACCTTCATTCGATGAACCAGAGGCAAGGCACCTCCCCGCCTTTCTTAGCATGCTCCTAAAAACCTGACTGCAAGCCACTGCACCGGTTTGAAATCACATACAAGCGTAGGTAAACGTGGCTTGTATTGTTTAACATCCCTCACATTCACAACCTCTGGCATCGCGCTGACAAACTGTACAACACAACTTGCCACTACGGAGCTGAGTCTGCTACTGAGCAACCTCAACTTTTTTGGAGGATATCCTTTTTTCATGAAGTAAATGGTCAACATTATGAATACCAATTTACTTTTCTATGAGTATAAGGTTATGCTTGTACTGTTCTTCGAGTATATGGTTCCACTCGATTACTATGAATATAAGCAAAAGGATATCCTTCTAATTTTGCAAGTATAAGCATATCCTTTTTTTTTATGAATACGGCCCAATACGTCGCCGTAGCACAGGCGGAGTATGAGATTTGAGCTGAGTCCCTTGAAGGAACCCGCCTTCGGTCGCTCCCCGATACACAACCCTAGCCCTCCACCGTATATCAATGGCAAATTCCAAGAACTATTACACCATGTTAACGTACATGTCATTGACATTCTCATGCTGTCCGAGATAAAGCTCCCCCCTGGTAAGACCTTCAACTTTGCCAGGGTACAAGACCTACACTGCTCATGATCCAAGCCAAACTTCGAGAGCAGGAGCCATGCTACTGATTAAATCACACCTCAACCAATCACACCTGTTGCCCATTATTGAAAATGAAATTCAGGTCGCGCGCTGCATACTTCATGTTGAAGGCCTCGACATCCGACCCACATCGTAAACGACCTGAGTTCTGACCACTTACCTGTACACTCAGTCCTCTGCGCTTTGCCAAAAACTACTCTTTCAAAACCCTTTTTACTGAAACACCCCATGAATTGGAAGATCTTCAAAGAACACCTTTATAACAAACTCGACCATGCTCCCACTCTCACTTCAAAACAAGAAATTGATTCAGCAATCACCAATCTGACATCATTGATTGCAGAGGCTGCCAACCTTGCATCTCCAACAAATCTCCGCCCACCAACTTGTAACCTACGTTTTCCTCCATACGTGCAGCGCATCTGGACGGAAAGAAAGGCAGCTCGCCGAAGATGGCTACGATCAGGAAATCACAGTGATAAGCAACTTTTCAACAGACTGGGGAATTGCCTCAGCCATGAGAGAGAACTGCGGAATGAACAGCTAAGGGAAGAAACGTTATCCCTGGACTCTTGTAATGGCTCCCTGTACCGCAAAACTAAAGTCCTCACAAAAATTCGCAATTCAATTCCTCAATTGAAACTCGGTAGGAACTGGATCTCTCTTCCGAAAGACAGGTTTAAACCGTTTGAATCAAACCTCCCGCCACCTGAGGACTCCGAGTCTTTTTTCCCATCGACAGCTGTCTTCTTCTCTCCTAAGGAAGTGCAGCAGATCATCTCACGATCTAAAACTCGCAAGGCCCCTGGCCCCGATCTCATTGTTCAGCCACTCTTGCAGCATGCTCCTCGAAAGGTTATAGCTCGCCTGACTCACATATACAACGCTGCTATACGGATTTCCTACTTCCCTGATCAATGGAAACATGCGAATATTATTATGGTCCTCAAACCCGGCAAACCAGAGACTGAAACTGACTCCTATCGCCCTATCAGCCTACTTTCACTGCCTGGCAAGATTTTTGAAAAACTGCTCCTACGCCAACTTCTTTTGTACACAGACCATCTAATTCCAGAACAGCAATTTGGCTTCCGGGATTCTCTGTCGTGTCCTCTGCAGCTACAACGCCTTACAAACTTCATCAAGGACACATTTCAAAAGAAAGAAGTTTGCAAAGCCACTTTCTTCGATGCTCAACAGGCTTTTGACCGTGTTTGGCATGTTGGCCTTCTCCGGAAGATCAAACCTCACCTCCCATCGAACCTATACCACATGCTTGCCAGCTATCTTGCCAATAGGACCTTCACTGTTGACATACAGAATGAGCTCTCCTCCACCCGCTCGATAGAAGCTTCAGTCCCTCAGGGTAGCATTCTAGGGCCGTATCTTTTTACCATCTTCTGCCACGACATTCCTCTACCAACAAATCCGGACTTTTCCGGACACTACGCGGATGACTTGGTGTACGCTGTCAGCCGACCAGATCCCCTAGAAGCAGCGCAGGTCCTGCAAAACTATATTGAGCAGCTTGGCCAGTGGTGTACCAAATGGCGCCTGAAAATCAACCCGATTAAATCAATTTCCGTCACATTCTCCTATCGGAGAAACTTCACCGATCCCTCCGTGCATTATTGCGGTACCACCCTCCCCACTACCTCTCACTGCAAATACCTCGGTGTTATTCTCGACCGTCGCCTCACTTACCACGAACACATCTCTAACCTCATCAAAAGAACCAGAATCCGGACACGCCAACTTAAGCCTCTTCTCTCCAACCCACATGTGTCACTTGCCAACAAGGTTCTCATTTACAAAACCCTTATTCGACCCTTATGGACTTACGCTCTTCCTATATGGGGAACCTGCTCAGACTCACAGTTCAAACGACTTGAGAGCAGCCAAAATGCAATCCTACAACACTCCATAGTCCGCCCCCCCCCCCCATTCGTTAGAAATGAAACCCTGTATAACGACTTCTCATTGGATTCTCCAACTTTGACCCGCCAGGCTTTCATGAAAAAATTTGTAGCTGCATACTCCGACCACTTTAACCAACTCGCGGCTGGAGGTTGTGCCCCGCTCTCATCCCAGCGACTCCGACGCCCAAGACACATCCTGCACTTCATCCCCACCATTCCAGACTGAACTCCGACTTAATGCATTTAAACAAAGACCTGTAACCGTGCCAAGTTAATAATACCAGTACCGTATCTACCCAGTGCAGACACTTAACATTAAGGTATAACATTAAGGTATATTACTATTGTAATGGGCTTAAACCAAATAAAAGGGGGAAAAAAAAAATCCACCGTATATAGTGGAAGTAGCATGACATGCTACTCATGTAGTGAACTGCTATGGAAGTCACCATTGCGGAGGAGAAAACTAGGGCGAAGAAAACTCAATACGTCGCCGTAGCACAGGCGGAGTATGAGATTTGAGCTGAGTCCCTTGAAGGAACCCGCCTTCGGTCGCTCCGCCATACACAACCCTAGCCCTCCACCGTACATAATGGAAGTAGCATGACATGCTACTCATGTAGTGAACTACTATGGAAGTCACCATTGCGGAGGAGAAAACTAGGGCGAAGAGAACTCAATACGTCGCCGTAGCACAGGCGGAGTATGAGCATTGAGCTGAGTCCCTTGAAGGAACCCGCCTTCGGTCGCTCCGCCGTACACAACCCTAGCCCTCCACCGTACATAATAACCCGAATGTTTACGCCAACGGTGAAGGACCGGACACTTCATGTCGACTTATATGTAACGCTTAGGTGGGAGGGCTTTCCCTACTCACCCATCTCCTCCGAGCTCGTCAGTCGTACGCAAGAGCGAACCAATTTATACCAAGAGATCTTCTCTTCGCATTCTCACCAGTACTTCCGCCATCAATTCGCAAGGATTGTAAGTATGAGTACCCAACGCCGGCCTGATTCAGCTATTTACAGGAAATATTAAGTTGACACCTTTTCTTTCCTTTTCCCAGCTTCGGAGAGCCTGGGAACCTCATCCTCATCCTCATCCTCGCCTCGCTTCGTGTCGTCTCGTCTCATCTCATCTCATCTCGTCTCCGTCTACTTATTCTCAACAATTCTATTCTACTCTACTCAACTCGACTCAAATCAACCGAGCTCAATCGCATCTCAACCGAGCTCAAACGCATCGTAACTGCATTCTCATTATCTCGAGCGTCTCCCAACCGAATTATCCTTGCCTTCCTTTCCCCCCTCTCGTGTCATTGTGCATTATTTTTTTTGTTCTTTAGAAGGAGCTCCTCAGTTTATTCAAGGTACCAATTTTATTTTATTCCTATTTTCTTATATTCATTTTAAACCTAATCTATTCTCAACTGAAATTATTTGCCTGCCGATTATACATTTTATTTTCACGAGAAGGTAGTCGTGTTATTCATTATTTTGAAAACCCTGCCCAGCTCAAACACCGAATTTGGTATAATTTTTTCTCCCCAGATGACATATGGGGCTCAGGCTTGGGGTTATCAGCAGTTTGAGCAAATAGAAAAGCTATTAAAATATTTTGTCAAAAGAACAATGAGAATACCAATGAACACGCCAGACTATTTTGTGTACCACTGTACACCTGTACCCTCGTCACTGACTTGTTTCGGTGCCCTGTCGTTTGTACTGCTATCTGCTTTCTGTTCTGTCTGCCTAATCTATTTCTTTGTTAATTGGGTTCGCCCGTAGATGTGAAATAAATAAATAAATAAATGACACTTTTGTGGCGAAATGACTGTTCCCTCTCATCAGTGTTTCTTTTGTGATTTTATTTACCACTTTACAAAGCAATTTACGTGAGATTTCGGATCGTCCATGCTCAAATAGTTCATGAAATCAGTGGAGAATTTATTTTTGAGCCCTTGAACGAATTTACGGTCAATTTGGGCCATCTTTTTCGTCAGCAAGTCAACAAGTGCAACCTTAAGGGTTCCTTTACGCTTTATACTATGTCCATATCTGCTTACCTTCACCGAATGGTAACAACTAAAGGCCCCCATACACGACGGAGCCATTCGGCTCGGAGCCAAGCCAACGAGTCCATTTGGCTCCGGGCCAAATTTTGAGGGTCACACACGACCGAGCCAGATGTGAACCCAGCTGTTTATCGCCTTTCATGAAAAACTTGTTGTATCCGGGAAAAGTGCTTGAATCGGTTCACTTGTTTCACCTATGAATAACCAGGAGTTGATGAATTTAGCTGCCGTTGCCGTTTGCATTTATATTAAGAAGAAGAACAAGAAAGTCCGGTTAAGAAAAACGTTTTAATAAACGAAAAAGGGTAAGGCAGAAAGAATGGTTATCGGCTAGAAACCAAATAACGCATGTCCGGTTGATTGAACACCTCACCCTTGAACCCGCGGACTGGCGTAATTACCCCAGGATCAATGAGGCAACATACAATATGCTGCTCAATATGGTGACACCCATGATCCAAAGGCAGGACACGAATATGAGGCAAGCCATCACGCCTCATGAAAGATTAACTGCAACGCTTCGGTATTTAGCAAGTGGCTGCACTTATGAAAAACTGAAATTTACCACAGCTATTTCTTTTTTTATCAAATATAAAATCATATGAAATAATAAAATCATAATAATATAAAGTCAATAATAAAAAATAGATCATTGTCATTGATAAAATCATTGTCAGTGTCGTAGGCTGAAGGAGTGACGTCATCGATCAGCTTGTTGTCATGGCGATAAGCCGAACACGGCCGAGCCACTATTTGGCCCGAGTCCATTTGGCTCCGCGAATCCCCACACACGGACGGTCCAAAGTTTGGCTCGGTGGCTCGGCTCCGTGGATTTTGGATCGTCCGAAAATCCAGCATTTTTTCGCCGAGCCACATCGAGCCACTTTCCTTTCCCATATACGGGCGAGTTTGGCTCGGCGCGGGGACATTTGGCCCGTTGGCTCCGTCGTGTATGGGGGCCTTAAAACCTGAAGAGCTGAAGAACATGCGTAGATGGTAGCAGACACCTAGAGGAGGTGTTTGAGGGAGCCCCATGCGCGGAAGCCTGGTGGCTTGTTGTGTTTCTCTTAGGTGTCTCATTTTTAGTCCATAAACAGCCCCAGTTGTGGACTAACTTTTTGCTGGGTATGGTTCTCATTGCGGTTTGTGTCCCATGGGATGTGAGTGCTGGGCACTCAAAGATTATATGAGTTGCAGTTTCAACTACTTCCTCACAGAGTCTGCTTAGGGTTGTTGATTGAGTCACCCCTACGCGGTTTAGGTGAAAATGCAGAGGAGCGAAGCTATTGCTGCTTGTTGCGACAGGCGGGCTGGCACTGTGCCCTCCTATGCCCGATCGAAAGTGTGACTTTAAGTGGACTGTATTTCTAAGAATTTAAAGGAAAGGAAAGAAGGGAAGAAATGAAAAACTGTTCGTGGTGACGGTAAATTAAAATAAATCCTATATTTAATTGAGGTGGGACCTACCTAGGCCTAGACCAGCTGCCGGGAAGAATGTAAATTAAAATTAACTTGAATTAGACAATCGCAATGGAACGAAGGCAAAATGAAAAATAAATCAGTACTTGGCGGCGACGAGGTTCGAAGATCGGCGATGGGACGCGGGTAATGAATGGCGTCCTTGTTGAAGTGGTAGGAAATGAGCCGATGAGCCGACTGAGGAGATGAGCCGAAGGAAATATTGATATTTGGCTCACTTCACGTTGGTACGGGTACCTCCTTCGAATTGGTGCTCTTGGAGCTTGCTCGGACTGTAGATGATCCGAGACGAGGATGGGATCCACCAGTTCGTAGAACAAAAACGAACCACATCGCCTACGGGCCGCGCAGCGGCCCGCGTACACCATCTCCGTCGTAGTTGAAACGGCACCGAACTGACGTTGAGATGTTCAAAAAAACGGTAAAGGCGACGGATGGCAGGGCGTGTCTGAGGTGAAGGGGGGAAGCTCCGGGGTCGATAGGACTCCAATAACAACAATCACCTGCCAAACATTTTTTTTGACTAAAACGCCCAAACGTCCGTCTTCAATCGGTTGTACTCATTTTCTAAAACATGTGAGCCCTAACGCCCCAATTTGGACATGGGTAAAGATTTAGATTTTTTGGGAACCTGGACAGAGGGTGACATTTTTCATTACTTTTTTGACGCTAAATCAATTTGGATTGTTCTCTAAATGATTGCTACACACCAGAAGTGGGTTCTTATGTATCTGGAAGGACATTTTGAAAACGGGTACTTAGAACCAAAAATTGTCCCACTCTTATATTACTAATACTGTGGGACTTACTTTTCCCCCTCTACCGATTCATGTATGTATTTTTAATGTACTCTTTTCGAGAAAAAACCACGTTTCGGACAAAAATGATGTATTCTGTCTGATTAAGCATATAATGAACATGAAGTTATACTGAATGATTCCGTGTAGTTTGAAACTGTAATTGGTACGACTGTCAAAAGCGTGGAGAATTCGTGAATGGGATTGTGGAGGTGGTCTCCAACGGCGGAGTGGGTCCCACCAAAGAGGGAACGTTTGGTTACTTCAGTAGACTCGGACCCGCATTTTCCCCTTTGTCCGTCTGATATACGCCCCGTTCCCTTCCAATTTCTCCATAAAATTCTCCCGTTGGAGTTGAGTTCCGCCGTCCCACTCCCGACAGGCGGAATCTCAGGCTGACATTCCTCGCCGTTCCACCCTCCACCCTGCGACGACTAACCGCAGTTTAACCTCCCGCGGGGAGGAGACGGGAGTAATTTCCTGTTCCCGAGCAGGTCGCGAGACGGGTTCATAACTATGGAAAGCCGAGGGACTACGGGTTTGGACCCCCTTCTTCCTCTAGAGACCCTTTTCCTGTCATCCAGAAAATCAATCAACGAGCCCAAGTCCACCTCGAGGGCCTGAGTCTTAGCAAAAAGCATCCCGCCACTTACTAAAACCCTGAGGTTGTGGACCGAGCCAAGAGTTACTAGACCTCAATTTGAGCGTTCTTATCCCCACTATAACCAGCAACCCTTGTGATTTTCAATTGATGTTGTTCAACACTATAAAGCTGATTTTGGTCTGTTGTTTTTGTTTTTCAGATACGCGATTGGTTATCGCTAGATCAAGAAATGCTTCGCCAACAGTCAGTCGTCGTTGGGAGCGTCCAGGACATCGTGGCCGTTCTGGACAAACAGAAAGTGAGTCGCCCTTTTCATCACAAATGTCGCGGCTTCGCAGACGAAAGCGGGGGAGGAGGGGAATCCATGTAGACGAAGGCGTCCCACACAAAAACCCGACGTCCCACTTTCCACCCCGTCACAATGCCCCGTCGTGACGAAATAGTCTCGTCCCCCCATTCCCCACCGTTAGTAGGCACTGTTAGTAGGCCAACTATCGCTTTTAGGTCACTGCGATTTAGTCTGAGTAGGTAGGTCCATGGTGAGTGATGGATGGGGTTTTGCCACCATACGCTCAATATTCCTCCATCTGTCGGTGTGTTTCATGTACGTCCACTCCTTGATGGCAGCTCTGAAGAATTTTTTGGGCAAACCTGCACCACAAAAGGGTGTTTTGGAGCCCCTCCTGACAAGCTCACCGGCTTTTTCGTTGCCCTCAATGCCCCTGTGTCCCGCCACCCACTCAAGGGACACTATTGCGGCCTGCTAGGGCACAGAGAGTCTGCTCACAGGCCTGTGCAAGAACATGCATGTGAAAAGCTCTATTGACCACTGTTCCAAAAGAATTTTTTCAGAAAACATGTAATTTTATCGTTTAGTTTCTTAACTTATTTTTGTGTTTGTTGTTATTATTATTATTATTATTTATTTTTATTTTATTCAGAACTACATTGCTCGGTTTGGTCACGGTTCGGCCAAATTAGCTCGTCAAGCTCAATCCAAAGAGAAAACGCTCGCCAAAATGGTCGCTCAAGGGCTGACGGAAAAAGTGATTTCCGACAAAACCGTCACTTTTTCTTTCCATCGTGCGGCACCATACCTCCGCCCGTCATTATGGTTCAGGTGAGTTCGATTTATAACGGCGTCAATCAATTGGCAATCGTTTTGCTTTCGTCGCGTTGCTTTCGGGGCGACAACCCCGATTTTATTGTTAGGACAATGCGATTTCTACGCATTGCTCCCGCCATCATTGCTACAGCTACGTGGCCTTCTTCCCTCTCGTACGCCGCCTCAATGGACGGGCCTGGCCAAAAATCAAAATATTGTTAGGACAATGCCATTTCTACGCATTGCTCCCGCCATCATTGCTACAGCTACGTGGCCATCTTCCCCCATCGCACGCCGCCCTAATGAATGGGCCTTGCAGGAAATCCCGAGTTCATTTCACGTAACTTCGACGTTTTGTTTCAGCTTCGGTTTCATTGGGCGCCCTTATCGTTCCGCCACTTCCAAAATGACACTCTTTCCTTCACTGTTCATTGTTCAAAGGTCATACAAGTTTTTGGAGTCATCTTGCCTATCGATATCGGAGGTCAGTTGTGTTTCAGTTCGTGGCCGTAACCGTCTGTTCCCGTTAAAAATGAATTTCCTGTCTTTGTATGACGCTGTGAAAACGAGCTTATGAGGAAAATGTAAAACTCGGAATAAACTGCAATGGGGTACTCGCCGAAGCCTCCTAGATTCGTACCTGTGCGAATTTATGTGGCGCCAGACCCTTAAAGCCCGACAAGTGGACCCCTTCGACGGAATTCTCGACGAGATTGCCATCTCTATATACGTCAGTCCTTCATGGAGTCAACATCTAACCGTCCTCAGGCTGTGGTTAAGTGTGATAAACCAGATAAAATTAAGTGTAAATCGCGCGGAAAAGGCTTCTGGTATAACGCCTTTCGCGTCTCGTGCGTCGTGTGTGCCGGTGTTTTTCATCTCCCGTGTGAAAAACTCGAAAAAGGTGATTATAAATTCCTGGCAGATCATAAAAAGCCTTTCACGTGCTTGTTGTGTATTAAGGGGGGGGGGGGGGGTGCAGGTCAATTCCGCCGATGGAAATGCGTTCGAAGTCCATGAGTGCGTTGACAAAATTAGTGTAAAGACAAGCAACGCTGAAAATTTTTTTGCTACATAACAGTGCAGCTGATGGTCTTATAATGTTCTCGACCGAACAGAACTTTCAGTTTTTGGCCCGCGCAACCATTTATTACGTAGATGGGACGTTCAAGTGCAGTGCCAAGTACTTTAGCCAGTTGTTTTCAGTGCATTCTTTTGAAAACGGCCATGACATACCACTAGTATTTTTCCTACTTGCCGGCAAGAAAAAAAAAATCTGCGAATTCTTACACACGGGTTGGTTATTCCTCGAATGGGGGAAACAGTGGGTGTAGCGGGTCCCAGACCCATTCCAATCGATTCAGGGTCCAAAATTTAGTGGAATATGATACCCCACACGCCTAGGCACCAGAAATCCTGACACACACAAAATTGGTGAATAGATACCCATTTTGACCCATAACTTCTTCCGGTGGGTGCCGATCGTTCTGGGACCCATTTAATTAGATTCAGCGTCCAAAATCTAGTGGAGAACTATACCCCACACGCCTAGGTAGCAGAAATCCCGAAAACACATATTCAAAATGGGTAATAAATACCCAATTTGACCCATTACTTCTTCCAGTGGGTGTCAATCGTTCTGGGACCCGTTTCGTTGGATTCAGCGTCCACAATTTAGTGGAAAATGACACCCTACTCGCCTAGATCGCCCAAAATCTCGAAAATCCATTTTTCAAAAAACACATTTTGACCCCCCCCCCCCCCCCAAATTTGGTCCGATCGGGCTGAAAAGTTTCGAGGACCCGTCTCGGCCGGTATCAGACCCCTGACCCAAATTTCAGATTTTTAGAAAATTTTCCACTACCAAAAACGGTGCGGACGATGGACGGCGTACGGCGGACGGACATCGACTTTTTTTGATCAAGACATCATGAAACGTCCAGAAAAAATTTTTGAGCCGAATCGGAAGAGGTTGACCATTTGCATGAAAACATAGGTTGATTATTCAAGGAATAACCAACCAAAACACCGAGAAGATCGAGAGCCTCGGAACGGAGATAAGCGCTTTCTCGGAGGCTTATCAAAAATTGACAGGCAAATTTCGTGGCCTTGAAGGATGAATAACCGAGCTGGAGTGTACGGTTTTCGATAATGAACAATCTGCTCTTGCTAATTGTATCGAGATTAGCGGTGATAAAACATTGTGGATGTTATCGGGGCCATCGGCTCCGCCTTATGTGTTGACATTCCGCGTGATTTCATCAACAACTGCTTCAGGCGCCGTCCTCCCACCCGAGACACCCTCCCCCGGCTCAATTTTTGTTTCATTTGTCCGGAAAACTGACAAGGATTCCTTGATGCGTAGGCAAATCTGACGTCGAGGGATCTGGGTTTTCTGGTGGGTGAGTCATCGAGGATTTACATAAATCACAGCCTCACCGCGCACAAGCGAAAACTTCTTGGTGCTGCGAAGGCATACAGGAGAAGAACTCCTTCAAATTCGCGTGGGTCAGTAACGGGAAAATTTATTTGAAGAGAGATGAAAACGACCGACCCCACCTGATTCGAGTCGCGAGTGATCTGAAGGATTTGTCATCAAAAAACACTGGAAAATTTTACACAGGGGTTGGTTATTCCTCGGACCAGGCGCATGGAGACTCATTTCTTCATCATGGGGGAAATGGGGAAACAGTGGGTGCCGCGGTCCCAGATCCATTCCAATCGATTCAGGATCCAAAATTTAGTAGAAAATGATACCCCACACGCCCAGGTACCGGAAATCTCGAAAAGCCATATTCAATATGGGTAATAGATACCATTCACCATAACCTCTTCCAGTGGGGTGCCAATCGTTCTGGGACCCATTCATTGGATTCAGCGTCCAAGATTTAGTGGAAGATGATACCCACTCGCCTAGAGAAAATTTTCACATACAAAAACGGCCAATCGGAGAGATTGATTACACTACGTTGAATCAAAGAATAACCAAGCAAAATATGCTAACAAAGTTATGTATATTAATGAGATGAGAAATCAATGGCGAGTTTAATAAGAAAGAGTAAATACTAGTATTAAAAAAGGATAGAGATAATTAAGAATGAAAGACAAAGATAAGCCCAAAAACAAATTT
>JADDOF010000154.1:0-18506 GCA_019603395.1 Cyrtorhinus lividipennis | reverse complement strand
CTCTGTAGTCACACTGATCACAAGCATAAGGTTTGGCGCCTGTGTGAGTCCTCAAGTGGTTTCTCAGGTTCCCAGCCTGTGCAGCTCTGTAGTCACACTGATCACAAGCATATGGTTTGGCTCCTGTGTGTGTACTCATGTGTCTTTTCAGGTGCCATGACCATGTAGCTCTGTAGTCACACTGATCACAAGCATAAGGTTTTGCGCTTTTCGAAAATTCCATGCTATTGGTTCCCTCCATTAAACCAGAGAAACCCAACTGGATGTTGGTCTTGGCGTCAAGGACTGTAATCTGTACCTGAACAAGACACAAACTTCTTACTGTCCAAATTGCTTGACAGTGAGCATGCCATAAATAAATGAATTCTACATCTGAACCAGGTGAAAAGTACCTCAGTAATTTAGGCTCTTAGGGGAGTCCAATGATGATAGTATCAGTCCAGGTTGTCTTCACAAGAAACGTTCGGGGTTGACTGAGTTCGAAAGACCCTTCACATTTGCCAGCTGCACTGTTGAGCGAGAACCGTTACGGGAACTGTTATAAATGGTGGGGGTCAGGTCAGACACCCCTCAGGCCACTTCCCTTTCATCCCCTTGGCTTTGGAAAGTGTTACTACACAATATTTGCACCGATTGAATATTCCTTGAGCTTCTTAAATTTAAAAACCTTCGTGATTACTAGCATTAGTTTTGGTGATTAGTTTTTCGACTGTGATAATCTTAAAGCTGTTTATTTTTACATTTCAAAAACAGCTTTTTTGCAACACCCCAATAACAGCAGTGTCCCAAATAGTTTCATCCCTATGGGTCTAACTGAAGCGGGTAAGGGCAAAAATGAGTATTTTGAAAATGGGGTTCTCAGTTATTCGAGATCTAGGAGGGTAGGGCATCGATTTCCTCTAAATTTCGGACGGTGAATCGAATGAGATAGGTCCCAGACGGATTACAGCACACCAAAAGTGGGTACGAATCTGTCATGGGCTATTAACAAAATAACGTTTTCGTAGAAAAAGATGGTTTGTCCAATTTTTGGTTGATAATTCCTCAAATATGTCATGTTTACCAACCTATGTAAATCATGCCCAAGGTCATAGGGGAGTTGACCATCTCCGAATCTCGAAAACACATTCGAAATGGGTAGTTAGATACCCATTTTGACCCATAATCTCTTCCAGTGGACGCCAATTATTCTGGGACCCGTCTCATTAGATTCAGCGTCTAAAAGTTAGTCGAAAATGTACCCTACACGCGTAATTTGCAAAAATTGCCAAAAATCGAGTTTAAAAAAAAATACATTTTTACCGTTTTCTCGTCTTGTCCCCTCCTTTATCGATTTTTGGTTGGTCCTTGAATAATCAACCTATGTTTTCATGCAAAAGGTCAACCTCTCCGATTCGGCTCAAATATTTTTTCTGGGCGTTTTAAGGTGTCAAGAACAAAAAACCAAAATGTCCGTGCGCCATACCCCATACGCCGTCCGCGCCGTTTTTGGTAGTAGACAATTTTCTAAAAATCTGAAATTTGGGTCAAGGGTCTGTTTCGGGCCTTGAACGGTCTTCGAAACTTATCAGCCCGATCGGACCAAATTTGGGCGGGGTAGGGGTCAAAATGTGTTTTTTGAAAAATGGAATTTTCGAGATTTTGGGCGATCTAGGCGAGTGGGGTATTATTTTCCATTAAATTTTGGACGCTGAATCCAATGAAATGGGTCCCAGTACGATTGGCACCCACTGGAAGAAGTTATGGGTCAAAATGGGTATGTATTCACCCATTTTGATATGTGTCAGGATTTCTGTACCTAGGCGTGTGGGGTATCATATTCCACTAAATTTTGGACCTCTGAATCGATTGGAATGGGTCTGGGACCCGCCACACCCACTGTTTCTCCCATTCGAGGAATAACCAACCGTGTGTAAGAATTTTTTCCCCAGTAATCGCTTGTCCTTTCAATCAAATTCTTATAAAATATTATGATTTAAACATGGACAAACAATCTTGATTAATTAATAAACCATCCTCTCTCCACCAACTCATTACCGGAGATAGGTTTTGAAAGTGTAGCAATCCCACATATTCTCGTCCGGTAAAGCACGGTCTCTCTTCTGCGTGTTCTTGTATTTACATTGAATGGCGTTGTTCGACAAATGAATAGACTCATGCATGTTCGTCAATGAGAACAGTTGAGAACAAAACCTCAAATAGCTCTCCCTGAAACGAAACATAACACGGCAATGTTGGAGTTCATAGAAATTATAATGAAAATTAGGTCTTAATGAATACATTTTTGAGATTATTTTGGGGGATTTTCAAGATGATTGCTTACTTGTACATCCAAATAGTCAAAGGATACACACTAGTTACGAGAAACCATTGCCGGATGTCAAATTTTGTGTTGTATATTAGCAGAGGACGCTCTGAAAATAGTAAAAATTTCTCAATTTATTAAATTGCCACTAAAAAATGGCATTATGCAATCTTGAATAATTGGTTTTATGATGTAATTGGTTCATTGATCAAAATAACCAACAATCGATATTTAAGTTGTCTGATTATTAACTTGACAGTTCTAACCTCTTTGTAAGTGGTATATACCAGCTTTTATAATTTATTTCATAATTTTCTTAGTTTAGTGCTATATACAAAGTCGCAATATTCATTGTAAGTACAATGTACAAGTATATAAGCAGCATAGTTTATAACCTTTGATAAGAGTGCAAATGTTGTTGTTTCTTCTAATTATTGTCTCTGTACTTGACTGTTTGTGTCTACCAACACTATTATGACGTCAATAGTAGCACCTAACGAAGGTGCTGTATTAATTATTACAAAATTATCACCAAAATTAACCAAAAGTTGCACATTTTTCGTTAGAGTGAACTCACCGATGTATTTTTGAACGACGAATCTGACCTCGTTGTTGTTGAAAGTGCTCACTCGAGCGATGATGTCCTCCAATTTATTAAAAACCAAAATCCCTCTACCGCGAGATTTGGCACCGGGTTTCACGATCCACAAATTGTTCGTACCGTCCATTTGGAGTTGTGGCCAAAACGGGGCTATCGAGGTCAACGCTAATTTAGCGCACGTGTACTTTCCTGGTTTGAGGAAAGAAAACAGAACATTTAGCGGAAAATTGAAAATTCACGAGGGTTTTTTTTTGTCATTGATTTGCCGATATTTGAAAGATTAAAATCATCGGAAAATAGATCCACCTGAAATATGATTAATTGATAAATTGTTCAATTTTTGGGGACTGACAACTCGTCCGCTTGAAACCAGAAGTGAGATGAAGGGTTAACATTGGAGAGCAAATGAATTAATTGTACTAAATACCTAACATACAAAGGAAAATAAGAAATACTATAAGTAGGTATAACCAATTGCGTAGAACCAAGAATCAATGAGAAAACCAGTGTTTCCGCAAGGTCTGTTATATAGCATTTTTTAATTGAATTCGACATTTTCCAAAATGAATTTGCCCTACGTAAAGTGGTACCAAATCTTGAAGGCGATTAGTAGGTACTCAGAAGTCATTTGTGTCTGATGGGAAAACACTTGAAGGGATTAAATGTTGTTGTTGTTGGAATGCAAGGGACACAGAACTCTTCTGCATGTCATTCCTCAACTCCCTCCCATCAGACACAAATGACTTCTGAGTACTAATCGCCTTCAAGATTCGGTACCGCTTTGTGAATAGGGCGAATTTCCTTTTGGAAAAGGGCGAATTTCTTTTTGGAAAAGGACGAATTCTTACAGTTAAAAGGGCGAATTCACATTGTAAAAGGAAGAATTCATTTCGTAAAAGGACAAATTCAATTTAAAAATGCTATAGTTTCCCCTTCATCTCGTCAAAATGTCCCCTTTTCCCCTCTCATAAGAACAAATTTTCCCACATTTCCCCTTTTCAAATTCCTTCTTTTTTTTAAGAATTTTATTTATTTGTTTTCTGCATAATGTTACATGAAAAAGCGAAAATCATGGCAAATGTTACTTGCTCACAGGAGGAATCCCTTGTGCTTCCGATACGACAAAATTACTTACATAATAGATTGGTATTTACCATATAAAAGACTCATATTTTAGAAAAATCATTACAGAACGGAGATATTGAATAGGTAGATAGGTTGGTACCTAATGGCTAATATATCCTATAGCACCCAATCATTCAAAATTATTCTGCGCTTACCTACAATCACCTATACACACTCACATACACACTCAACTTATACAGGATTGAGGGAAGAAAGATATTATCCTTATATAATTTTCGTGAAAATTGTTCTTATAAATTAAGGGTTTTCTTTTTACTTTTAGTACCTAGGTGTTTAAAACTAATGTAGATTAGCCTACGGTCAATCACAATCAAACCACCTCGTTACAATAAATTAGGAATTTCTTATTAATTCAGAAACACCGATTTCTGTACTTGTTTCTGAGCTATTCATTACTGCGGACAATGCTGATTGATGAACCAATTGCAGGGACTATCAATTCAAGGATTCATGGTGAAACTAGGAAAAAAATGGCAACCAAAAAAAATCTGCTTTGATGGAAAATTCTTATTAGAAAAAACTTTGTCTGGCGAGCAAAATCTCATTTATCCCCTATCAAAACCTTCCACTTTTTTCCTCTTGCAAAGTTGGTTTTCTCCTAAAAAAGAAACGTTTCCCCGTTGTGAAAACACTGGAGAAACCGCAGGTTAGAACATTGCAACTTGTAACTTGGTGAAATAGAATAAACAGAAAACAAATACCTATCTACTCTTGGAACAGAAAGAAATAAGTAGTTTTGAAGACCCTGGAGAATCGTCCCCCTCTTCCTGAAGGCCCTAACCCCCTCCCCCTTTTTTCCAGGTCTTAGACGAGTTTTCATTGCTCTTTTGAGGGCCCTGGAAGAGACATTAGAAGAGTTGTCATTTGAGAGAATGAATAGTCGTCTTCAATGTTGGGTCCTAAGCGGACGAGTTGTCACAAAGACATAAGAAGAATTAAGGAAACGGGCACCAAATCGGCTCAAAGTGATCATACTCTTCAAAAAAGCAAAGACGGACCACCATTTTTGGTGCCAAATAGATTTTGGCGGCATCGCAACGGGTACTCACGTGAATTTGTGTCGACGCGGCTTCGGCGAATTTCAAATTTTCATGAACGAATTGATAATAATGAGTCAAAAATTGGTCCCATTGGTGATCCCAAACTTGTTCCTCCGTCACAGTGTCAATATCTTCGTGTTCTTCTTTAGCCACCACTTCCCAACATCTTTTCACCGCGAATTCAACTGCTTTTAGCGGTATCTGTCAAAATAACGTATTTTATCAAAAAACTGATGCGTAAATCAAATTGTATAAATAAAATATAAGTTTTTCCTCCCGTTTTGGTTGGTTATTCCTTGAATTATCCGTACGCCGTCCATTGTCCGCGCCGTTATCGGTACCTAGTAGAACATTTTCTAAGAATCTGAAATTTGGGTCAGGGGTCTGATTACCGGCCTAGGACGGTTCCTCGAAACTTTTCAGCCCGATCGGACCAAATTTGGGCGGGGTAGGGGTCAAAATGTGTTTATTGAAAATGGATTTTCGAGATTTTGGGCGCGGCAATCTAGGCTAGGTAGGTCATTTTCCACTAAATTTTGACGCTGAATCCAATGAGACGGGTCTCAGAATGATTGGTGCCCTCTGGATGATGCGTGCGGCTCAAATGAGGTGCCTATTTTACCAATTTTGAATGTGTTTGTTTTCCAGATTTCTCGGTAACCTAGGCGATTGTGGGTTATCATTTTCCACTAAATTTTGGACCTTGAATCAATTGGAATGGGCCCGGGGACCAGCCACACCCACTGTTCCCATTTTCCCCCATGTTGGAGAAACGAATTTTCTTGCGACTGACTGGGTTCGAAGGAATAACCAACCTGTTGAGTAAGAATTTGCAGGTTTTTCAAAATTCCACTTAGGTTAGTTACCTTTCCAGAATCACAGAAAATATCTTTGTCATCTTTCAAACATCTTGAATCAATTTTTTGAAGAAGTCCTAAGGACACGCTGCTGTGATTCTATAAATCTCGAACGAATATGTCGAGATCGTCTCCGTTGGAAAATATGTAGCATCGAGGGAATTTCGTGTAAGACACGCCTTCTTCGCAAAACCACTGAGATTGTTGTAAATACGTGCAGATGCCCACCTGAAACAAAATACAAATTGTTGAGCGTGGTCGCACGGCATATTGACGTCGAACAGGTTTATTCTCGCCTCGGAGACCACGTTAGGTGGAATACTGGCGAACTAAGTTGGTTTTTAATTGGCGCAATTACCCGTGTTTAGACAAGGTTGAGGTGTTCGGTCTTGTCGTGACGATAACTTTGGTGCTAGGAGGTATCAAGCAGAGCAAAATAATTTTAGAAATTAGTTTTTTTCACGTTTGAAGAGCACATAATCGACAAAACACGTTTTTTGAACTGACTGCCGATATAAATGTGAGCCTCTTCATAGAATACTGCATAAACCCACCCCTTCATGAGAGAGGAGAAACGTGATTTCGTCATTACGTTGAGTTATGAGGTTGGGGAAGAGACTGCAGTTAAGCACTGCACGCGACTGTATTTCCTTATCACCTAATCACGGATCCGTTCGTCTTACACGGATGACCTCCACCGTTGTTCGACCGAATTTACGATCAGCCGAGAGGCAGACTGACGACTATTCCGTGTCGATATCAATATCCGTTAGTAGGTAAGTACCTAGTCCTTGACTCACTGAGCTATACTTACCACCAAATTGAATCAAACGCCATCTAAATCGAATCAGCGTCAAAAATGTAGTGGAAAATGATGCCCCACAAGCCTAGTTCCAAAAAAGAGCCGAAAATCGAGTAGAGATAGATAGATAGATAGATAGAAAACGTGTTTATTTTAGTTGAACAACAATAATAATAAATTCGCATTTGTGTTAATAACACGGTATGGCAATGGGCCATGCCCGTCTGCCAGAGGATGCACCAACCTATTGAGGAAACACACAGCCCATATTATGCCTGTAGAGCCGAGATTACAAATAAATAAATAAAAAACCATTTTACAATGGAACATAACAAGGAAACAATTTATCGTGAACGAATAAGAGCGACAAAGACTACACAGAATATGAAAACAAGGAAAACACAGCACACGGCTGCCAATTGATAGGCGAGGATGAGGTTTCAGTCCCAATTGAACTGGGCAACCAGCTCGGATCGATATGACCAAGCAGCCTGGCAAAATCTCGCGAGTGGGAGCCAGTTCAAACCATTGAGCATTCCGATCACGGAGTCGCGGGTCAACCTAGCCACTCCGAACTGTGCAACCCGAAACCCAGCCAGGACAGGACAGTGCCCCAGAAAATGCATAATGTCCTCTGCTTCGCCAAGATTGCAAAGGGAGCACAGCGTCCTGTCAAGATTGTCGTCCTCCCGAGCCACACCCGGCCGGCCATTGAGCGCCAGAAGGTCCCCTCTGACCCTACAGGCCCAGCGGAGGACAAACATAGACCCTTTTTGACCCTCCTCAGTCAGGTCAATACTTCGGAGTCCCATGTCCAACTGCCGATAAATCCTGTGATGCGATGACAACGCCCTTGTGACAGTCTGCTCTCTCCATTGGGATTCCAGTGTCTCTTGCAGGGATCTGAGCTGAGATCTCCACAATGCTGGATCCTCAAAGTTGGCACCAACAACACAGCCGGTCTCTCTGCACAAACCCTGAAGATTCTTGTACCAGAACAATCCATGCTGAACAATCTGGTCTGCTAGCAACCGAGGGTACCGGCTCGCAGGCATAAGCATTACCTTGAGAAGGTATTTGCAGTGGAGGGAGAGCGTGTAGAGGAACACGGGTATCACGCCAGTTTCCAAATAAACAAAATAATCCGGTGTGTTACGAGGTAGGCCAAACAATCTCTTGATAAAGAATTTTAGAACCCGTTCAATGACATTGTATCGCTGTGATCCCCATGCTTGAGCACCATACGCCAAAACAGCTCGAGACGTTGCCTGGAAAACCTTGTATTTGGCATGGATCGGTATCTGGGATTGCCGCAAGAAGGATCCATAAACACTTGCTATGGCATACTTGGCAGTAGACGATTTCTCCTTCAGATGGGTCGCAAAGGACAAGCCAGAGGTAAGGGTCACTCCAAGGTACTTGTACGAAGACACCACCTCCACATCATCACCTCTGTAAGTCCATGCCTCCGAAAGTCTGAGCCGCCCTCCCCTGCGAAAAACCATGATCTTGGATTTATCAAGGTTGACCCGCATCCTCCACTGATCACAATAATGCTGTAAGGCATCAATGTTTTGCTGAAGCTCCGCTGTGGACTCGGCAGTAATGACAATGTCATCAGCATACATAAGCAGTCTTATTTTGGTTCCAGCAACGTCGATTCCATGAGGCAATGCTCCTTCAAGATCGTTGAGGTACAATGCAAATAGCAGAGGACTGAGCAAGCAGCCCTGCCTTACACCCTGCTCAACATCAAAGGCTCTAGTGGTGCCCTTCACATTCCAAACTGCTGCTGTCCCTCCAGAGTACAACGACGAGAGTAGCTTGATGAACTTACAGCTGAACCCATAACCATCCAGCTTCTGAAACAGCAAGTCGTGGCGAACACAGTCAAACGCAGCCCGAAAATCAACGAAGAATGCGTAGAATCGTTTAGCTGGCGAGTTTACCCTGAGGTGTGCGAGGCTTGTCAGAGTGAAAATACAATCAGCTGTACTGTAGCCCTTCCGGAAACCAGCCTGACACTCTCTCAAAACACATTCAGCCTCCACAAACTTTTCAAGCCGTCCACCCATCAGCCCAGCTAGCAGTTTCGAGTCACAGTTGATGAAGGACAAGCCCCTGTAGTGCTCCACGACATTCACGTCACCCTTCTTATGCAGGGGATATATCAGAGAATATGAGAAATCAGCGGGGGTCTCTCCAGTCTCCAGAATTATATTATATAAGGCCAACTGTCTCTCAAGAAAGGGCTCGGGTGCATACTTGTAGAATTCGTACGAGATTCTGTTTGGTCCGGGGGCTTTATTATCTTGACACCCTGCCAACACCTCTTTCAGCTCCATCATAGTGAACGGCCTGTCGAGAATATCTGATCGATGCTGAAACCTCCCATTATCATAAATAACCATGCGGTTCATTGGTTCGCTCAGCTTCCACTGCTGCATAAAGTGGGAAGCCCACTGTTCCATGGATATGTCACCAACTCTTCTTTCTGGGTCAGTCCGAAGAAGGCGAATCAACTTCCAAAACTTGGAATGCATCATGCACATTGGCAAATTTCTGACCCAGATCTTTGTAAAATTTGGTTCGCTTACCCTCACACAGGAGTTTATAATCAGCGTTTGCCTCAACATATGCCCTTCGTGCCATGTCCGAGTTAGTGTGACGAAAGAGTCGAAGCGTAGCAAAAGACTTCTCCCTCGAACGACTGCATTCCCAGTCCCACCAAAACTGCTTGCGATCCACCCTTGGAGGCGGGATCATTGCAGCCCGCGTTGCTGCGCCAACTATCGCTGAAGCCAACGACGAAGCCTCCCGATCCAATGACGACGACGGCACTTGTTTAAAATCCGATTCCATCGTCTCCAACAGCGCCGAACTGTAGTCATCTCTCCGATCCATCTTCCAGGGCAGCCTTGGGACGAGCGGAAGCCAGCCATCAACCTGCGAAGCACCAACTGGGAGCTTGAAATGCATCGGCATATGATCTGAGAACAACTCATTTCCAATTTGGAAATCATCAACAAGCCCCATTGCCACCGGCGTGGCACAGCACAGATCTATTACCGATGAGCCAGAGGCCCCGATGTAGGTGAACTCACCCAAAGCATCACCAGCACACCTGCCATTCAATACGAATAGCCTGTGTTCCTCGAGCAATTCGATTAGCTTTTTACCTCTTCCATTAGCCGTGATATCCTTGGAAACTCGACGTTCGTGGTACTTCAGACTGTCAACATTAGCCTCCGGGCAAAGGACCTGCTCTTCCCCAATCCTTGCATTTAAATCTCCGGCGAGAATCACTTCTCTGTCTTCATCAAAAACAGCAGACAACAATTCTTCCAACTGCGAAAAGTCCAACTCCCATCGGTTGCAATTAAGATACATAGGAACAATAACTACCTCACCACGCCCACAATCGACAACCAGCACATCTCGACCCTGAATAATTGCATATTTTGCTCTAGATATAATATCAGGTTTAGATTTAATACCAAACAAACATCCCCCCGAAGCACGACCAAACCTTGAGCTTCTGCTCGCTCCTACCCATTTCAAACTAAATCCCTCAAAATATTTCGAATAACGCTCCTTATAATCATCTACAATGTGAGTTTCAAATAGAATAAATATATCGTAACTTTTTACAAATCGGAAAAAATTATGTAACAAAATTTTATTGTTGAGACCATTGACATTATAAACTAGTACTTTGGCAGCAAACTCGTTCACTGGAGAATCCTCTTCCCTCTGGCAGACATCTAGACGTCAATCGGCCCGCGCATCACGCGGCAGTGAGACCCCGGTTCCGCCCGACGCCGCAGAGCTTTCCTGACGTGGAGGGGCAGACCCAACCGCCGAGCCGCTCAGCTGCTGAGCAACGAGAGGCGCCAAGTCCATTCCAACAAGCGAATTCAGCAGGTCGATCCCGTGTCCATCCTTGTGACGAATCCCCAAAGTATCTGACCAAGTGAAGCGGCTATCGTTGACAAACATAGCGTCATGGCGCACCACCACTCTTATCGCAGGATTTTGACGCATAATATGTTTCCTGATGGCGAACAGATTCCGACGAGTCTCCCTCACGGGCAACGGGTAGTCTCGGCTAACTCCAAATCTGGTGTCCTTGAGTCGTTTCGTGTTCGCTAAAATAGCCTCCACATCTTTCACCCCACCGAATGTGACGAGCAATCCAGAATTAGGTCTTCTTCCGGACATGGAGATGACATCTTTTATGACCACTTGACGAGTGACTCCAAGTACTTCTGCAGTAAACCGTCCAATAACCGCATCCAAGCCATGTATTCCGTCATGTTCTAGCCCATAGAAAAGGAGCCGATCGCGGCAGAGGGCACTCTCAACAGAAATCAGCCGTTTATCGCGTTTGATCAACTCTGACCTTAATGACTGGACCTCCTTCTTCAATTTGTTGTTTTCGCGCTGGATGGAGTCGATTTTTGTGGTCAAATTAGATACGTCAACCCGGGTTGCAAGACCAGAAGTTGCAGCTGTCAACTTTTGATCAATTAGGGTTGAAAACCTAGCCATCAAATCTTTTATTGTGTCTTCGCTAAGATAAGCCATTTCCTTTGATTGTTTTTTCGAGGGGGTCCCGTTCAATTCTGGCGACGAGTTCACTCTTTTAACGCCCGCTTTAGATGTTATTGGCGTGAAAAAACTGCTCGATCTTCTTACGCGGGACTCCTGACATTAGGCAGTGGGCGCACACCTTTGTTTTCGTCCGCCGTGGAACACGGAACACTCAGTGGGGGACGGCTCGAGGTGAGGGAAGCCCTGAAGCGAGGGTCCGAGGGTGGAGGGACCTCCACCGTTGTTCGACCGAATTTACTATCAGCCTAGAGGCAGACTGGACGACTATTCCGTGTCGATATCAATATCCGTTAGTAGGTAAGTACCTAGTCCTTGACTCACTGAGCTATACTTACCACCAAATTGTATCAAACGTCATCTAAATCGAATCAGCGTCAAAAATCTAGTGGAAAATGATGCCCCACAAGCCTAGTTCCAAAAAAGAGCCGAAAATCGAGTATCGAAATATTCATTTTCACCCGTACATTCCACACATTTGTTTCGATCGGGCTGAAAAGTTTCGAGGACCAACTAGAGCCGGAAATGGGTCCCTGACCAAAATTTCGGATTTTTAGAAAATTGTCTACTACCGACATTTTGCTTCTGGTTGGTTGGTATTCCTTGCTCAGGGTTTCTAGACATGAGAAGAAGGAATATAAAGTACTCTCTTCCCCGACCTAGGTTTAAAAAAAAGTTATATATATACGCCTGTGATAATCTTATTAAGCTAGTTTAAGTTAAATTTTAGGCATTTTATCCGGGCAGGGGAGGAATATCCCAGTACTCGCCCCTGCCTCAGATGTTCTTGCAAAAGACTCCTTTCGCAGGACTGTGGAGCACAATGAAAATGGGTGAAGAAGGAGCTGGAGTGGAGGGCACAGGTGGGGTGTTTTCCTATTTAGGTATCCCTACAAAACGTCTGTAGGTTTCAGTGATGCCCCAGTAAAGTGGCGAGCAAGTGCCGCACTAAGTCCAGCACTAAGTTCCAGCAGCTCCACAGCCACCCCCACCCTGCAGCTCATAGTATGCCACAGAGGCTTGCCAGAGCAGAGATGAGAAATAAATCCATCCTGGGCTGGCCTGAAGAGGGTGGGGTGCTTGATATACAGGGATGCCATAGAGGCCATAGAGCAGGGCTCCCAGATGATCTGGCGCATAAATGAAGACGAGGATAGACTGCAATGGGCCACATGGCTTCAGGAACAGTCTAGCGCAGGTATATCAGGTTGGTATTCCTTGAATATATGTAACCATGCCCAAAGTCGTAAGAGTTAACCTCTCCGATTGGCTCCGAAATTTGACAGAAGAAGAAGAAGAAGAAGAAGAAGGTTCTTATTTAAATTATCAATTTACTCGTAACTGTTCACAACATCTAATGAAATTATGACAAAATTTATGATTTTTTGTTTTCCAAATTGAGTAAATTGTGGGTTTTTCAGGCGAATTATTTTCATCTTGCGTCCATTGACAATTATTTATATAACAACTAGTGTGAGAAGAGAAGTTAATGATAGATCTATAAGAGAACGATACATTGAATCATGTAAATCTATCTTCTGCGACCTAGGAATGTCCCAAATTCCTAAACTTATCAGCGCAAAATACTGGAAATTTTATTTTAACTCGCCTAAAAAAGTGCTCACTTATAAACACTTGTCTTGTGGCTACAAGTACTTGAAACAAATCCGTACTTGAATGGATTTTTTATAAGTCAAAAAACATTCAAAGGTTTCTAATTGTATATTTACATTTTTGCAAATTTTACTATTTATTTAATTTTTCAACTTTTTCACGACTGGTAATTGGTAGAACATTATTTTGACCATCAGTCTTAGGTACATCATCAATATTAAGGAATAGAGAACTAAATTGACCTTGAAATCGTGTAATACTTATCTGCATGATAGTTCAACTTTAACCCTCGAAACTGTTTCAATATTAGAACCATCGCGTGAATACGACTCATATTGCTCTATAAATGGCATTAGGCCTGAGAAAACGCAGTGGAATACATTCCTTCAATACCCTTTTCCAGGGTAATTACGATTATCGCAAACTGTCCGAAGGGAAGGGGGGTAATGTTTTGCAAACTATCCTATTTATAACGTCGGCACACAAGCGGCAGGTACGGACTGGTTCGGAGGCCTGTAGATGTAGGTTGTGATTAGAAGGAGGCCTGAAATGCTGAATGCGTGGGAGGAGGGATTTATCGTCGTATTTTTCGTAGACAAAATAGCGATATAATGTTTAACCGAACGGCTTAAACGTGGCCGCCCTCGTTCTTTACTTATTGTTGTGAAGAATTTTCTCGTTGGATGTTATTTTACGTTATGAACAATATTGACGTGCCCCACGGTTTTATTTTAGTCCAGTCTATGCATATGTTTATAATTCCCACGACTGTATCTATTTTATTATTTTTCGGGTTTTAGTACATTTATCTTCAACATTGCAATGTATGTGAAACATAAAACCGTTTAACTTAAAACGTTTTTTACCTATTTTTATTTTCCAGTGTTTTTAGTTTTTATTCCGCATTCTGTTTACCTATTGCGCTTCATTATTGCAAGGTTTCCTGCCCGTTCCAACTCCTCTATACGTAGTCGCTGCAAAGATCTGACTCTACTAAGAGCCATGTAGGCTTCACCTTCTTCTAACAGTTTCGCACCTAAGTATACGACTGCGTGATCCACAGTGCTGCTCTGCATTTTATGTATTGTAGAAGCCCATGATAGTATTAAAGGCAACATTCTTATTTCAGCCGTCATTATTTATTTATATGGACTGATAAAACCCAAGTTATCCGCCATTTTGTAGAGGCCGCCATCTTGGATTTTAATTTTATACAGTACATTGTATTCTACTGGTTGAGCACTTTCATTTGATACCCATATTGATGGGGTTGATAAAACCTAAGTTATCCGCCATTTTGTAGCGGCCGCCATCTTGAATTTATAATGATATACAAACCAAAGCCAAAGTGCCTAAGTGTATACAAACTTTCAGATTAATCGTTGACAAGAAGAGGGGTGAAATTTGAATTACTACATATGACCCAAGAATAAATAATAAAACAAACTGGGTGAGCTAAATAAAACCGTATAATAATAATAGTCGGACGACATCAATTTAATGCAGAATTCCGGGCTCAGATTATTTTTGTCACTCGTAAATTTGAAAAAAAAAAAACCGATAGAAACACTGAAATGAATTTATTTTGATGAAATGAACGCTAACCGTGTAGTTCAAAGAGGCCCTCCCTGGCTGTTGTCTGAAATGATTTCTGGCCAATCCCCAGGGGCATTCAATCCCAATCAGACCCCGCCTACTGCAACATCTCAAATTAATACGAAGAAATCTTATTTTGTTAAATTGCTTACTGTCAACAGTAAATAAATTACAATAAAGTACATCACAAGTTGTGGTTTTTCAATAGTTTACAGAATAAATACTCATGCTCGTCAGGAATGCAATGGAGAATTTTCCACAAATTAGGGGGGGGGGGGGGGGTTCCCGCAGCAATTTTTCATCTTTCAGGGGGAGGAAAGTCACCCTATCAGTAGTACAAGGTACATGTGGGAACAAAAGGCAGTCCTGACTACTCCCTTTCAAATTGTACGTGTATATATGTTTCGGGGGTTGAATAATCCTCTAGTCTCAGAGTTGGGAAAAAGAAAAAGGGAAATTTGCATTATAGAAGAAAGGTTAATGCTCTTTTGACAACAAAATTTCTAACATTAAAAAAACTAGCAACATTACCTACCTACTTCTTCACTTTTCTGTTCGTTAAACCTGTTTTCTCATGTTTGATCTGTTCTTATTACTTTTCTGAATTGATCTCCAACACTTTATGACATGCAAAGAACTGTAAACAGAAAAATGTAACAAAAATGTCATCTCTTAGTTTTGTTAAATATTTTGTAGTCGTTTTCTTGGAGTCCCGTCCATTAAAACTATTTTCTTTGCTAATTTGAAACGAAACTATCTTCAAATGTGTCGATTAAGGTTTCGTTTTTCCTATTATCAGTTGAATGATAGTTTTTCGTGTTCTCTGTAACCTACCAACAACTACTACCAACAACATATTAGAGAATTATTTCCAGAAAAGAAGCTCGTTCTTTCGTAACTAGTTTTTGTCTTTAAAATATAATAACGAGCGTTATTTTACGTTTCTCAAAAGTAACCGTTATGTTCATCCCTAGACCCATCCAGTGTTGCGTTGAGGAAGGAAAGCGCCCTCTGTAGGAGGAAAGGGAGGCCTTAGCAGGTCTGCTGACAAAGGGTAGAACCGAAATATGTATTCTACCACCGTTTTTACTATGCTATAATAATTAGTACTCGCACAGTAAACAACCAGTGCAATGTATGGGATCGAAAGATGCTCCATGATATACTAGAAAGTACCAAAAAATACGAAACGGCCTATTTTTGGACTCGATTTTTTAACGCTACATTGCCATTAATATTCACAGGGGTGGCGGTGCCCTCCACAGAAAAATTCAGCTTTGAAATGTATGGGTTTCAAATCTTTTTAATCAAATTTTCACAAGAATTTAGCACAAGCTGAGGGGCTTGGGGCCGGTTGGAGGGGGAAGGTATTCTTTTGAATTCCTATTTGTTCACTTATAAGCCACCCGAAAATGTTTAAATATCCAAACTTGGAGAACTTATGAATGAATTTAAGACTCTTAGGAAAATAAATACTTATTTTTACTATGTTTGTACAAATAAGAATTCTAAATTGAGACCATGACCGCAATTGGAGCGATCCCAGCCTGAAGGAAAAGGGTTGAGTTTGTTGTTGAATCAACATTATTCACGTATAACTACCAACATAAAAACATTGAAACCGGTATATTACAGTCTATTTTTGGAAACCACTAGGACGGCCAAACAAATGGTCTAAAACGGAAACGTATGGCCACCATCTGCGTGGATTTGAAGCCTTGAATCTCTCAGCAGAGCCCACAGACAAGATTGCATGTCAATAAGTTCTTGAATAGTTGGACAGACTGGTTCGTTTGTAGAAAGTTCTTACAACTGCGATTTCCTTGGTTTATTTTTTCCACTCTTTCTTAGCTTATATAGCTACCGGTTTCTCTTTCTTTCGTCTCCTTACTAGTAGCAAACACGAAAAGACCTGTCTGAGTGGAAACACGCGTCTTTTTCTTTGAGTTCGACGAAGAAATCGATGGAAGACGTAGCTTTTATTAGTCTAGGGGATGTCTAATTATAGTGGATTAGCTGAGAATCACAAGATGAATACGTGTACAGCAAGCTTTTGAAGAATTACCGACGTGATTGATGTGCTTCTTCTTTGTTTTCCTTGAATTCATTGAATACACGGAAGAGTAGTTTCACCCAAGACGCACTCGTATAATATTTACGAGAAAGGGGAGAGTAGGCTGTTACGTGGAAGACCTCAGGGTTTAATAATTTGTGAGTTGGGGGGTTGGCTGAATACTCGATTACTCGTGACTTTGATAAAGTGGAGTGGAAAGGGCAGATGGAAAGACACGCTGAGTAATTGAAGGATTTTGGACAACACCCTGCAGGAATGGAATTGTAGGAGTGACTATACAAAACCCCATTATTGCCTATTTTAATTAATTTTGAGAGCAAAACATACTTAATATATTGGGTTAGGTTTAACTCGAGGAATTTACTGATAAATCCTAGTAAATGCTGCCCAAAGAAGTACTTCAAACTAGTACTGTCTTCGATTCATGTTGACTATGATTGTAACTACGCTGTTCTAAACCTGGTAAAGTACATACTGGCTTTGTAATTGGCTCAACGGAGGGATGCTCTGACAGAATTTAACCAAACTAAAAGTCTGTGGATGCCAGTAGGACGCCAACCTACAGATTTGTACCTAACCTAAAGTTTGTTTGCCCTTTTGCTGTTCAAGAGTTCACGATTTAGGTTAGCAGGCCTACAAAAACTCTCTAGCGACTTCAGTTTTTTTTTTTTAAATTTTTATTTTATTTTATTTTTGTTTTATTAAACAAAGTCCGAGCGTTTAAAAATGCTTTATTTTGAGTGTGCACCTGCCGCAAAAATTTACTAAAACATCAAGAAACATTAGCTAAGGATATACTGCATGTTTCTGTCTTAACAGTCGTAATTTTAGTGCCTCTAGTTCATCTTGTTTGAAAAGGGTATCAATGTTTTCTATTTAAGAAAAAATTGAGCTTCTTGTCTATAGCTCACAGGCTTTTCAGGTGATTTTTGGTTGGTTATTCCTTGAATAATTAACCTATGTTTTCATGCTGTATTTCTGTATCCGGCTCTGGTTGGTCCTCAAAACTTTTCAGCCAGATTGGACCAAATTTGGGCGGGGTAGGGGTCAAAATGTGTTTTTTGAAAAATGGAATTTTCGAGATCTGGGCGATCTAGGCGAGTGGGGTATCATTTTTCACTAAATTTTGGACGCTGAATCAATGAAATGGGCCCTAGAACGATTGGCACCCACTGGAAGAAGTTATGGGTCAAATTGGGTATATGGGGGGTATATGGGGTTGGGTATTTGAATATGTATTTTGGGGATTTCTGGTACCCTAGGCGTGTGGGGTATCATTTTCCACTAAATTTTGGACCCTGAATCGATTGGAATGGGTCCGGGACCCGCTACACCCACTGTTTCCATTTTCCCCATGTTGAAGAAATGAATCTCCATGCGCCTGTTCCGAGGAATAACCAACCCGTGTGAATGAATTTGCAGCGTTTTTTCTTTTGTTCTTTCATAATGTATTGATTATTTTCCGCATTGGCTCTTTGTTAATTATTTTATTATTTTTTAATTACACATAGATACCTATTTTTTGATCAACTGAACACCGCTGAAAAGCACAAATTCTTGAACTTATTCTTCGGTGGGCAAGGTTATTCATTCTAATTATGCTACATTTACCCAATTCATCTTTTCAATTTTATTTCAGTTTCCGTTTAATTGTTTTTAAAACGTATGTTGTTTTGTTGTCAAAAAATCAATATTTGATTCGATTTGATTCGCTATTGAGTCGTTGAACTCGCTCGAAAGTAATCGTCGCTAGACATCAGGGCTTGGTCGATGTGGGCAGGGCCATCTATGGTCTAGTTAGCGTCTATGAGTAGCTCTCGAAGTCGTATGTTCTTGTTTAACGTGGTAGTTGTGGGGGGG
>JADDOF010000153.1:0-24772 GCA_019603395.1 Cyrtorhinus lividipennis | reverse complement strand
GGAAGATTGGCACATGTGTTATTTGCCGCTTCACAGGCATCCAATAGTTCAGTTTTGGTTGGTTATTCCTTGAATTATCAACCTATGTTTTCATGATAATGGTCAACCTCTCCGATTCGGCTCAAAATTTTTTTCTGGATGTTTCATGATGTCCTGATCAAAAAAGGTCGATGTCCGTCCGCCGTACACCGTCCATCGTCCGCGCCGTTTTTGGTAGTAGAAAATTTTCTAAAAATCTGAAATTTGGGTCAGGGGTCAAAATGTGTTTTTTGAATAATGGATTATCGAGATTTTGGGCGATCTAGGCGAGTAGGGTGTCATTTTCCACTAAATTTTGGACGCTGAATCCAATGAAACGGGTCCCAGAACGATTGGCACCCACTGGAAGAAGTAATGGGTCAAATTGGGTATATATTACCCATTTTGAATATGTGTTTTCGGGATTTCTGCTACCTAGGCGTGTGGGGTATAGTTTTCCACTAAATTTTGGACGCTGAATTCAATTAAATGGGTCCCAGAACGATTGGCACCACTGGAAGAGTTGGGTCAAATTGGGTATGTATCCACCCATTTTGTATGTGTCAGGATTTCTGGTACCTAGGCGTGTGGGGTATCATATTCCACTAAATTTTGGACTCTGAATCGATTGGAATGGGTCTGGGACCCACCACACACACTGTTTCCCCCATTCGAGGAATAACCAACCCGTGTGTAAGAATTTGCAGATTTTTTGTCTAGGCTGTGCACACACAATTCTACAATATTAATGTTTTTAGGTTTGGCTTCCCATTTACCGAACGCTGGCTTGGCTTTACCATTACGAACCGCGTTATGGCCGCTCCAGAAAAACCGTCTGGATTGACTGGCCCTTCGGGAATTCCCACTCGTTTTGCCAAATGACTGCCACATAGGACCAACAGGTACGTTGATTAGGAATTATTAATATTCCTAAAATTTGATCCTTCCATTGCCTGCAAAGCAGCCAATGACAAAATGCGTCTGCATGCCTCAAGAAAACTATCTGGGGAGGGAGTGATGGATAGAAACAATAATACCTTGCATCGCTCTTCAGATGGTTGCTTAGAACTAACAGCTCGCTTCAATTCATCCTCTTTGCTTTTCAGTTCATCTTCCAGTGCATCCACTTTCAACCTCAAAGTAGCTAATTCTTTGCGCAATTCACCAACAGCTTCAGTCCCACCTTGAAGGAAAATCTTATTAGAGAAGATGTAGTCCAAGGTTTTTAGGGTCACACAAACAGCTGCAGTTTGAATGAACATTATTCTGACATCATAGTCTTAGACAATTTTAGACATTCAAGATCCTCTTCCAGAAGGAACAGTATTTTTACGCAACAATTTATTGCAGGAGCAATTTTACCTTTGGCAGCTTCCAATTCAATGTATTTGGACTTGAGCCGTTGATTTTCCTCTTTATATGAGTGTAGCTGCCTTTTCCATTCTTCCACGTTGGCAGTGCTCTCTTGTAGAGCGCTTGTCAGTCGAAGGTTGTTGCTTTTTAGAGTAGCGAGCTCAACTTCCCATTTCTTAGCATTAGCAGAACTGTAATCAGAAATTAAAGACATGACTGTAGGAGATTCAACGCCATATTGAAAGGTACATGCTGCGCATATGATGTCTCATTTGTTTGTGCATTGCAATCAAACGGTGATGCTAATTTGAAAAAGTAGTGGGGATAATCTTTTTTTGTAAACCGAATAAGCTACCATGCTTACGAGTTGTTGTGAATCATTCTTAATGGACTAACGGAGTCCTAAAAATTGTGTCTTGACGTCTGTTGCACCTTCTATATTCAGTCCTCGAAGGCCTCTTTTAATTAAAAAGGATTCGAGGTCACTGCAATATAAGGCAAAGATAAGCGGAGAGAGAACATCGCCCTGAAGAACCCCCGCTCCCACTCTGTACGGTTTGGACTCCTGATTGTTGTTTTCAACCGTAAATGTCGCACTTTCATACATCGACTTCAAAAGATTGATGAAACGGGAGCTGATGTTCAAACTATATAGTTTCGCCCATAATTTCTGATGATCCAGGCTATCAAACGCTCGGTGAAAGTCAATAAATGCGACAAATGCTTTGCGGCCGGGGAGCCTAGTGTTGATGGTTATTGCGCTAGACAAAACAAAAATGCCATCCACGCAGCCTCGGCCCGCACGGAAGCCATTTTGACTCTCCGGCAGAAGGTCCTCCTTATCGACGAATCGTTGAAGTCTTCGTAAGAGAATCTGATTGAATACTTTCAGGAGAGTGTTCAACAGGGATATCCCTCGATAGTTTGCTGGCAGAGAGGGGTCACCCTTCTTAAACAATAGGAATGATCTAAATCTAGTCAGGTTTTTGGGGGTAACGCCAGACATCATCATGTGGTTGAAAAGGTCCTTTGTGTGCATCATCCAATTAGGGGGTAGATTTTTGTAAAACTCATACTGAATTCCATCTACACCCGCTGCCTTACCATTCTTAAAGGAGTTTACAGATTCCAACACTTCTTCCATGGTAATTTCGCCATCCAGACTATATTGCTTATGAACAGAACCAATAAACTATTTGTAGAGCCATTTTATGTCCATTTTAATTGCAACTGCCAATGAGGACACCAATATCGTCTGGCCTGACGCCCTAACCCAACAACTAGGAATTAAAATACCAGGGCAAAAGGTGAGATGAAGACTAGATTGGACAAACCACGGGATGGGGTTTTGGAGAAATGATCTCAAGGAGGCGGTGGAATGAAGTAGACAAAGTTGACAAAAGTTATAAGGTGACATTGTTTGGCTAACAGATTGCGCTGCCCCTCATCCAACTGATTGGTGGAGTGACTTGGAACGTGGTAGCATTGAGTCCATTTTAGAATTTTATACCATGGGGTCAAGATTATTTGAAGTACCCAGCGAATCGACTCATATTTAATTAGCACCCCTCTGGAGAACAGCTTGTGCCTCGCCCTTGCTCTAAGCCTACAAAGATAAATTAGGGTTCCTTTATCTATGAGGGCTTGCACAGAGAAAATCGACTATGTATTGACATCTGGTAGTTATGCTTGCACTATCTCATAAGTAAAGCAGCAGTACCCAAGTATTTCATCTCCAAAAAGCTAAGTTGCGTCCCCTCACCCGGCATACGCCTACCCTGCCATGCCAAAACCAAAGCCCACTCAAACAGAACAATTTGGATTTGTAGTTTCTTATCTGAATTAATGGGGCTGAATGCCGTACTGTTTTTTATTGATAAAGGATTGACCAGTGGGCTAGCATCCCTTACTTCCTCCAAGAGCCTCAAGCCCTGGCTGATAGCCCCCTAGTAGAGGGGCTTTGTAATTGTCAGTACTGGTTTGTGGTGTGCCAGGCGTTTCTGTCCGTCAGGTTGGTATCATGCCATGCTTCATCAGTGCTCCCTTTTGGATGGCCCAGATGTGCAAGGTGCTGCTGCAACTTTAACGCTTTCATCTGTTACTATTGTGCAGAAATATATTCCAAAATTAAACATTATATTACTCCAGAGATTCTTCACTGATTGATTCATCCTCTATATGCACATTCAACCCCCCACCCTCACCCAATCATGTCGATGGCAATGTACTATTCTTATCATGAATGTATCCCTCACCAAACTCTTGTAACCAAACAGGAAATTTAAAGGCGCTAGCATGAGTTGTTGCAGTCCCAACACTGATGGCCTCTAGTGGGAGACCTGAATTAGCTTGAATGCGTAACTGTGGCTTGGGAGTTCGTTATTTGTTTCTATTCTCGAATGAACCGGTAATCATTATAGCAAATCCTTCCAATAGACTCTACAACAGGAAAATGCCGAGTTACAAGCTGGTGTTTCCCTCGCTCAAGCTCAACTAGAGACAGCTCTTGCAGCACATGAGTCTCAGAGGAGGGTTATGGAAACTCTAAACGCCCAGTTGCTGTTAAGGATTCAAGAATTAGCTGGTATACATCGAGAGGTAGGTGATTGTACTATTTGTCTTATGACCCCTTTTAAATCATGCCCTTTGCTATCAACATGCATATGTCTCCTCTTTTTTTTTTTTTGCCAGATTGCAACGGCTCTGCAAACATGAGTAAACACCGACTTGCACATTGCCGCCACTATATCGCAAGCGTTCGTCAATTGTATATACCACTTGGCAGATAAAAGAAAATAAATTACGCTATAGACATTGTATTGGAAAATGACAAGAGAAGATCAATATTTGTATTAAATACATTATTGACTCCAGTATCTTTTGAATCTCTCATTGAAATGTATGGTCTTAGAATAATGATGATGTAAATGTTTTTTATATTTTAATAACTATCTTTGTTTTAATAATTTATTTATATTGTTTGCCATAGTTATATATCCTGTGTTAATATTGTTCAAACTCATAATTTAATCCTTATCTGTGTGCTTTTTAATTTTTTTATATTTGATATGCCCATTGAATTGTTCCTTTATTTACTGATCGTGATGCGAGAATTGTTGTTGATCTCACTACCTGAATCATGTTAGCCGGGATGAAGTATTTTTGAGCTCTCTTTCTTATAAGTGTTTGTCTCAAATAATAACTACAGCATGCCTGCCTTCTGGGCGCCTTGAACAACGTGTGTATCATATCATTTTCGTATTTTCCTCTCATCAAATTTGTCCATAAAATAGTTGTTGTGAATACAGCTATGAACTGACTACTAAATGAGACGTGCAAACACTATTTGTTGTATGTAAATATTTTCCAAAGGTGATGTAACAGTTGAATTGGCTTGAAGAGAAATGTCAAGCTCGATCGACTGCACTGATCTTTCTTTTGTGGATACTTGACGTTATCAAATTCATAGTACGATTAAAACGACAGCATGCCTGAGTTTCTTACCAATATTCATTATTCATGATGTGCTTAGGTGTAAGAGGATGTATGTACATATGCGTATGATTCATCTATATACCTGATTGTTGTAAGAAGATGCATAATCACAAAGTTCCGGACCCATAGTGTTTTGTTAAAAGTGGAAGTAATGTTTAGTGTAAGGGAGTAGCTGTACCGGTATTCAATCTAGTGACTAATATATATACATGAGTAGCATTATTTAGGTAAATGTAAGGAATGCTTCACTTGTGTTGTATTACAACTTCTTTTGAGTATTAAATGTTCTGTGTTTTCCCTATAAAATGTTTATAGGAGAGGAAAATTATATACGAGCTCAAGACTTATCTGATGCAGGACTCCTGAGATGGCCTAGATTCGGTCTACCGCAGCTTTCAAGTTTCACGATTAGCACTGTAACGGACTCTGTATCATTTGTGTAAAAGTCGAATTCTCTTTGTAGTTACTCAATAGTTGTGTCGTTTGTTTTTCATTCTTCTTATCATTTCAATAAGTTTTACCCGTCAATCTCGCTGTTTGCTGATTAGGCAAACCGAGATAATCCGCCGTACCTATATTATGTGTGGTTGTGATCTGTGGATATGATAGTAACATACTCGTATCATTAGTTATCTTCAGTTCCAACTTCTTGCTACTTTCTCTTACCTGGTGGCAAAATATGTTATAGGAAACTTTATTGAGAAGTAAGTTCATAAAGTGATTCCATTGATTACCATACAACTTGTAATAATTCTGATTGGAGTAAAATTATTTGAATATACATTTAAAATACATTGAGTTTGAATTGACGTTTTATTCACATCCCAAAGTGTGATTGAAGAAGAATTATTAGATAGGTTGTTTATTTGTAAAACGCCCTTATGCTGTTACAAGGTGAAAGTTTCATTAAACACTTTCACTGCTACCGCAGTTTTTTCCTCTCTTTTGGGTCCTTCACCATTACTACCGCAACATGGCGGCAAATATCGGCACTTCGAAGGTCATTATCTCCTTGGCGGACATTCCTCCCTTCTTCCTCACGTTATTTTCGAACTACTACCGCAGGTAGGAAGGGTCGAGACAACTACTACGACTCAATAGGGATATTGAAAGACAGGGCTTTGCAAAGCGTCGAGAGTGGTTTTTTCCGCGGTAGTAATGGTGTAGGGTAGAATTATGTAAATATGAAATCTATGATTTCATCATGAACGATTTTTATGAAGTCAGTCCAATTGAGCTGGTTTGCACAGTAGGATGTCAGCAATTTGAAAGGCTTGTCTAACCGCTAGGGCCACTTAACTATCTTTAGTGGATCAGCTAACAATCTACCTAGAGATCAATAGCAAGAATCTGATTTATTATATCGTTTAGATGGTAGCAGAAGAACTTAGAAGTCATAGTCAGGGTCTAACGTTGAATATTGTCGCTCAACACATTTAACGCGTACCTGGGAAGGTTGCTGTGATGGAAATGTATTTTGCAAGGTCATATCAGGGCACAAATTATTATAAGGTGAAATGCGGTGTATTCGTCTTTATTATTATTATTATATTATTTATTTATTCATTTTTAGAATGGTATCATTAAGGGAGGTAGGTCTCCTCTGAGCTAAATCCAGAATGTGAGGAAACACAAGATAAATCAGATGGGTTCTTGGCTGACATGAAAGGAACGTCGCGTCTTCCACTTGTCAGTACTGATGAGCAATAGGCTTGTAGCTCTTCAGAATGATTTTCGGTTTTGATTGCTATTAGCGAAAATCGCGATAAGAAATAACACATTTACTGTGTTCAAGTTAAGGCCAACCAAAATAGGTGGTAGGTACACTCCTAATAGTACCTGTCATTCTGCTCAGTTAATTTGTTTTTGGAACTCAATCGAAGAATATTGGTAGAAAAAACCTAAGGAAATGACAAAAAAACTCCAAATCGCACTTACAACTATAGTTGTGTTCCTTAGTCAATTAGTGAATTCAAAGAATTATGTTGGATGCCTAGAAATCTCTCGAAAACAAGACCACATCCGCCCATCTAAAGCCATTCACGATAATGTGCGATCTTTTTTTAGCAGGACTGAATGAAGTCACATGAGTATCATTATGAAGACACCCTCAAGTGGGTGAGTGACTTAGTATCGGGTAAGGAGACAACACCAAGTATCAAACTTTTTTTCAAAAATAAAATTTCTGCGCCAATCCATTTAAATTTTCAAGATTTGTTAATTTCATATAGTCAAAATAACGTTGCATAATGACGCAAAAAAAAAAGTAATGGGAAATATAACTAACTCCACAGGTGACTTTTCATAACTTTAATACTTCGGCTTTTCATAGGCATTAGACAATTGTAACAAAATACAGTAACAGTAATCATCCCTCCTAGAGCAGATAGTGAAAAAATAATGTACTCCCATCATAATGCTGCTAACTCCAGATAAGCTATACTCCAGCCGAAACTGGGTGACTACAACGCTTGCTTACAACGAATTCTCGTCAACTTGCAGGCTCTGTAATATAATACTGATTCGCTCTCATGTAACAACAGTAACTACTACAGTTACTGTAGTAGTTGCAAAACATGTTTTGTTCTAACATTGCACGTTTTATTAACTTAAGGGCATCATTTCTCATCCCTCAACACATAATGGGACTGAGTTTTTTTTCTTGTGAGGGTTGGTTGCAATTCATTTTGGTGATATCATCTTGGTCAGTCATTGGTGTTACAAAATCGTTTATTGTCTGAAGCCAAAATTGACTCTCAATTATGAATTTTGATCATATCAAGAAGAAAATTATGTTTGGTGTGATGGGCACCAAGTTGGGTCAATGGTGCCCTTCACTCTTGTATGCACTTGGAAGTGGGTAAACGTGAATAATGAATGTGGTTATGGAAATTTTCCTAGCACTTGCACATGGTTCAAACGGTAAGATAAGTAGTATATATTGTCAAAGTGTTTCATCATTGTAAATAGTTCCATCCAGGGCCTAACTGAGCTTCTACACATTGAGCGTAAAGATTACCACATTTTTCACAAACATATACTGGGTTATTTCCAAATGGTAATAATTGCAGGTGATCTCCATATTGCCACTGCTCAATAAAATTTCTTGCAGAGACAATATAGTAACCATTCAGTGTTATAGCACTGTTCACAATCCCAGACTAACCAACTAAAGTGACAATATTTTTCAAAATAAAACTATATCATCTTCAGCTGTATTTTATTCCACAAGTGATCATTAAGTAGTACTAACTCAGGCCTATTCAACAAATCAAGAATTTAAATGGAACAAGTTTGAATTTCACTTCATTATTCATTCAAGCCATGACCAGGGGTCACGCATCCTTGCTGCCTAACTAATAAAATGTTGTGGTTAACTACAATGCTCAATCTACAGCAACTTCCTGTCACTTGATATGAGTACTGCGTATTTTCTGAAAAGTCATCCTCAAAAAGGTAACCCCATTTTTACACAAGATTGACCTCCCCCACTCTCTCATCTTTAGTTGAGATAGGGAGTAGCTGAAATTAAAAAAAAAAAATCAATGTTGGGAAAGATTTGCGTAATGGAGAAGTTGATGGAGAGGTAATGCTTGCAAAAGATTTCGCGACTAAAGGCCCAGAGAGGGAGAGGAAAGGAACGGGAAATCGTACAATCATTCAATGGTGTTAGAATATGTTAGTGGGCATGCAATGAATCGCTGTGCTTTATAAAAAAATGGTGCATAGCGTAGATTGCTAGTTCAACGTATCAAATACCGTGATGACTTTAAAAATGTAGCAGTATGCAACAACTCCTCTTGGTTTCCCATCTGCCCTCAAAGTAGCGCACTGGTTGTCGTGTTGCTGAAATTCGTGCTCGTCCTCGTGTCTGTAGTAAACGACCGTGAAAAAAGGGCACTAATCTCCCTTTGTAGTGATCCACATGAGGAAAATCTATCACCAAGAAAAATTCTATTAAGATGACAGACAGACGGACGGAAAGGAATCCCTACCAACAGGCTCATTGAACTGATGAACATCAAGAACGTGCAAAATTCTTTATTGAGCCTTATATTTTCATTCCTTGTAAACCTAATAAAATGAAAACAGTCAACCTAATCAAATCAGTACACATGGAATCTGATCAACAACATGCATTCAGCTTAACTCTGAGGAATCATGAGGTGGAAGGGGGGAGAGGGTCAAATTTATCTTGTTGGTGCTTCATGAGGGGATTCAGTTGATGAATGGAGCAATATAATCTTCCTGTAGCACACACATAAGACATCTCTACCTTTCATTACCCACTGATTACTCAACAGATATTCCAAGTAAATTTTATTCACAGGCTCATACAAACTGCCAATCGTCAGTATTGTAGGCAACAAAGGTATGCAATTATTATATAGGAAACAGTCTCGCAACACCTATTATGTATCGAAAACTCTCTCTTTCGTAAAGAGAAATTTCTTCAACACATCACAAAGCTACAATTGTGGAGTAGTTAACTATCAAAGCGACATTTTATTATATCTATTTTTGTACCTATCTTGTTTATCACAGTATTCATTAAAAATTAGCTTAAATAGAAATAAATGAAAAACTAGAATCAAAAAGCATATAGAAGCCCAAAAGAGTGCAGGCAGTCCTCCTAAGTGATGGCCGTGTCTGTGAAGAGCAATGACTTGATGGTCATGAGGAGGAGCTGCAGAAGGGAAAATTAAGTTATTAACCTTTATAATTTGTCGTGGAAATGACGCATAGCTAATCATCATATTACCTTCAACAATTTTGTGCACGTGCAGTGTATCTTTGATCAGCTCCATGTGACTACGATCCGCAGTTACATACAAAATGGAAGTGATAGGTTCAGTCATTTTTACAGGGAAATAAATAGGAGTTGATCTGCAGCAAATAAAACAAAGAAATTCCAATATATAAGACATGGATTACAAATAAAATAAAGTTGGCGCACTCATATTTCGAGTCAAAAGGCTATCAATATTCCAGCTGTTTTCATCCTTATGTTTAAAATCTCTCAAAAACGGGGACAAAAAACTAACTTTAATTGCACGGGATTCTCGTTGCATCCTCCGTCACAAGCAAAGTAGGATCTGTCACTTTTATCCAAAGCCACACCCAGAAGCGCTTTGTTGTCCTCTTGAAGACTGACAGTTACATTGATGTATGTTTTCTCGTTGTAGCGTATACGCCTGCAAGGAAATCATTGACCATCAATGACCGATTTGAAACAAATAGATATGACACAAACAATGATATTGAGAATGAATTTATATATGTATGAGAAATTATTACTGGAATAACCGATCACTGTGAAGGAATTTGCAGCTTTTTTGTAGTAGATATCATAAAACGTCCAGAAAACTTATTGGAAAAAGAACATTTTCCGGGCTGATCAGAGACGATCGACATCCCAAGACCTTGAGCATGAAAACATAGGTTGATTGTTCAAGGAATAACCAACTACAAAAACACAACAAATTCATTTCAAACACATTTTAATCCCCCCCCCCTCCCCTCCATCTCACAATTCGGTTCAATTGGGCTGAAAAGTTTTGAGGACCAACTAGAGCAGGGAACGGTTCCTGACCAAAATTTCAGGTTTTTAGATAATTGTCTACTACACGGCATCGAAGGCAGACAGGTATTTCCTTAAATTACCAACCTATGTTTTCATGCAAAAAGTCAATCTCTCCGATTCGGCCCAAAAACAATTTTCTGGACGTTTCAAGGTATCTAGATAAAAATTCGCAAATGTCCGTCCGCCGTCGGAGTAATCTTAAATTTTCGTCAGTTTCCGGCTCTCGTTGGTCCTTGAAACTTATCAGCCTGATAGGACCAAATTTCGATATTTTCAGCGATCAAGGCGAGTGGGGTATCATTTTCGACTAAATTTTGGACGCTGAATCCAATGAGATGGGTATCGGAACGATTAGCATCCATCGGAAGAGGTTATGGGTCAAACGAGTATCTATCTTCCCATGTCCATCGTTCTCGAGATTTCTGGTACCTAGGCGTGTTGGGTAGCATTTTCCACTAAGCTTTGGACACTAAATCGTTCGGAATGAGTCTCCATGCTCATGGTCCGAGAATAACCAGCCCCTGTGAAGGAATTTGCACTGTTTTAGGTAGCAGGTACCTAGACAATTTTCTAAAAATCTACAATTTCGTCAAAAAAAAAAAAAAAGCTGCAAATTCTTACACAGGGGTTAGTGTTACTCCTCGAACCAGGCGCATGGAGATTCATTTCTTCAACATGGGGGAAACAGTGGGTGTGGCGGGTCCGGACCCATTCCAATCGATTTAGGGTCCAACATTTAGTGGAAAATGGTATCCCACACGCCAAATCGCACACACATTCGAAATGGGTAGCTAGCCACCAATTTGACCCATAACCTCATCCAGAGGGTGCTAATCGTTCCAGGACTCATCTCAATTGATTCATTTCTACCTATTTCAAAGTGGGTTTTCGAGATTTCTGGTACCTAGGCGTGCGGGGTATTATTTTCCACTATTTACAAAACTAGGCATGTGGGGCATCATTTATCACTAAATTTTGGATGCTGGATCGATTGGAATGAACCCGAGATACTCTTTACTCACTGTTTTCCCCATTTTCCTCATGCTCCTCGCCTGAGGAATAACCAACCCCTATGAAGGAATTTGCAACGTTATTACGTAATTTTGAACCAGACACAGGTTCTCTGTTTTCTATGTTGTAACACGAAGTAAGTAGTGTCCTATGACTGAACATTATCAAGTATTTATTCATTTAGTAACTTTCAACTCGACGTTGAGTGGCTCATTATTCATTGTCCTTATTCTGTTAGACTGCCATTTACATGAAAGATAATGAAGAGGTTTTTGATGATGAGTTCCAAACATGGTATTGTGCATGTGTTTTTTAAAAAAAATTTTATTTACGCTTTTTTATTGGTCCTTTGTTGATTAAATACTTTCATTTATTTTAACATTCATGCACATAAAAAGAATGAACAAATGCGATGTAAAATGGAAAATGAACACTTGCCTGAAATGGTAATCCCGGTGCAAGAACTTAGGATCAATCTTGAACTCAAGGTGTTGTGAATTGAACCTGAATCCACCAAAACTAAGCACCATAGCTTGCAGAACGCCAAAAGCTCCATTCAAAATAAGTTTATGGCACCCCTGGAATAGGATCAATTGAGAACCACACTTCAGTAGGTACGAACAGATTAAATCAATGGCTATTTCTACATTAATAATAACTTGAATCATAGGTACGGATAACAGATTACTGGGAGGATCGTGGATGCACCTCATAGGAGGTTATTGGATGAACAGAAGAGGATAACTCCAGAATGCATAAGGACTTGGGGCACTACCGCAAAATTCTAAATAAGCTATATTGATTTAATCTAAATAACATAGAGGAATGGACCGAATTCTAGGACTTGGCTGAATTTCGGATTTAAATGCTTATTTCATCCACAATGGATTCTTGTCCCTGTTACACATTATTAGAAGTATTGTTAATTAATTAGTTAAAACAATTAGTGTTCCAAAAGTGTGAAATAGAGCAATCTATTTAAATAATTAAGTGGTCTTTGATAGAACAACCTCGGAGGACTGCAGCGCAGCTTTGATTAAAGCCGGGCAATTATGTCTCGATAGAATGTTCACCTAACTCAAGTGTTTAGGGCTCAGGGACGTACTCCATACAGTGCAGCCACGTAAATATATCACTCTAGAAACTACATTATGTATGTATTCTAGGTTCGAAAACTTATAATTTGAAACATTTATAGTGGAATGTTCAAACCTGCTTTTCCAGAGTCAACAGCCATAATGAAACAGTTTCGGTGACTTCTTTCATTGTTTTCAGGTCTTTCCAGAGGTTGACTGCTGGCCTGAAAGAAGCAAGAAAAGGATAGTATAGTATAGTAGATAGTATCGTTTATATTTTACTAATCTATCTCATCTAGTTGATTTGCCATTGCATGACCATAGAAATTTGCACATATACAGGGTGTTGTCCCATGAGTTGTCTCTCCCTCCCTTCTAAAATTGTCCAAATGGGAGTACTTTCCACCAAGTTGTTGAAAAGTGCTGTTAACACTGAAACATATCTGCTTGATGAACAGCCTTAATGATGTACAACATCCACAGTACTTACAGTGTATGGTGATATCCTCCATAGCAGCCCTCACTAACTGCTAGATAGTCGGCATTCTTTGTTACAACACTGGTGCGATTGGTAGAAGAAGACATATTAGCGTGCAGCAGAACATTTGAAAGTACGTGGTAGATGGTTGCATTGATTTTGTCGCCATTCAGAGCTCCCGCAGCCTTGGAATGACTCAAGTACAAACCAGTTTCCCAAATACTAAACCAGGCGTTGACATGTTCTTGATTCAATGCTCCAAATCCCACAGACGTCGAATTTTTTGATAACTGGAAAGAAAAAGTTTGAATGAAGAACTTGATAAACTATGGGTAAGAATTGTATGAGTTTTAGCAAAATAGGGGTTGCATTAGTAGGAGGGGCATTATTCGGATATGTTACATCCGTCTACAGCTACACCCGTTGATCTCCTCGTCCTCAGAGAGCAATGAACAGTCAATATCATAGCTACGAGTGACAGATGACGACGTGGGCAGGTCCTAGAAGGAGGCTTTAAATTTACAGATGTCGTTAAAAATTACCAAATCGCTATGAACTACCCAAAATCTCTTGGCGTTAAAATGTTATCATTTATACCTATCCCAGAATTAACCAATTTTAGAACAAAAATTGTTCAAAAATTGTTTATTGTGGGATTATTACGACCTTTGCCAGTCTTTGTTGTTACGATTTGTATGATACTATAATTCTAATAGTTCCTGCAATGTGCTTCTATTATAGTACCATCACTCTTCAACAGCTAATACCAGCTCCATTACTACAAAACCAAGGCACATTGTTTTCTGGATGGCTGTCTTGTAAATCCGCTCCTTTTTAATTCGTGAGATGGCTAAAAAAAGGTGCGATTGAGCAGTGTGCGATAGTAAATAGCAACTACCGTTCATTGGTTGATACAACAACGCCAGGGTGTGAATTGAGGGAGTCCTTATGGCATTCGTACTAGGAAATCATAGGGACCTCCACAACTCAGACAAATGGATCCTACTCCAAACCCAGATTGCTGTAAAATTCAGACAAACCTCAATGCAGCGTTCTTCAATTGATGTTCTCCTTGCATTGTAGGTACCTTGGGGGACTGTCTCCACGTGGATGAACGTTGGGATTTCCAAAACCACTGACTGGTGGGGCTTAATCTAGAAACAGATAGAAATACGTTTAGAACAAATGGTCGTACACTTTTATTGACCTCGTAACAATTATTGAAATGAAAATAACTAGATATGAATCATCTGATTCCTTGTTTACCTCTGCTAGTTGAGGAATGTTCTTCCGGAGAATAGAAACCACAACGTCTTGCCCATCGTTCCTTTGGTTATCAGTAATGACTCCAGATATCAAGTGATAGATGCTCTTTTCTGTCTTTGATTCTGCTAGCCTATGCGGGATTAAAAGTGTCGTGAAACATTGTGAAAACTTTGGGAACCGGATCTTAGAACAAGCAGCATCTCTCTCCCAAGAGATAAAAAAGGGGTTTAATTCAATTATTATTTTTGAAACTGGCAAAAAAATTGTACAATTGAGATTATTATTTATGCTAACCTGACCTATTTTTCATGTTATTGTATAAAATGTATCTGTCCTGCGGGAAGAATGGATTACCAGCTTATTGCAGGGCAGATTAATAAAACAATAAATCAATCAGTCAACAGAGACCTACCTGACTAGTCTCGAATAAGCTGATGGCCAAAGAGAAACTGCGGGATCAATCAGTCTTAATGGAATTTTTTCCTGGGAAGGGTTGACCATCCGCAACTCTTGCACCAATAAGTTAGGTCTGCTGCGATGCGCGTAAATGTATGAGGATGTCAGGAGCCCATTGGAGAAACAGTTGAAGGCATGTACTATGCCAGTTACATAGTGGGTGACCACTGCTTCCTCGCTGTAGAGATGCAGCGGCCTGTAACGAGCAACTTCTACTATCGGCGTCCATCCTACGCTCAAGGACAGAGTTCTGCCTTTCTTAACGTAAATGCTAGGAGACTGGGATATTGTGAGGGCAAAAAGCCCATTTCCCACCACAGGAACGAATCTATTTTGATCCTGTCTGTCTTCTGGGGGTGATGCATAGTAAATGTTAGCGTTGCCTTCTGCTTCTTCAAGATAGAAAGGAAGCAAACGGTCTTCCATACATCTTCGAATTGAACCTGAATGAGAAAAAGGATAAAATGCACTATTTTTGGATAACATTGTAGTGGATAGGACCTTGATTAAAAAGCAAATACAAGAAAATGTTGAAACTCAATAAGGGAAACCCTTACCTGGTCTATGTATTATCTCACGAGAGGAATAGAATAATGTCCCCGAATACCACAATTTCAACAAGATCAGTAAGATGAGTAGACTAATTATGAACTTCCGGCACCTGAAACACCATAGAAAACTAACATTAAAGCTTGAATTGGTCGTACATAGTTACAACGTATGTACTTCATGATAGAAGCTGCAGATATTTCAGTGGATTCTACCTACTGGCCTCAGAAAAACAAGAAATTCATCAAGCTTAGGTATCGCTTTCCAGCGACTTTCAGTGGTAACATTTTAACGCACTAAGTTCGACTGGCTATAGCCCCACTCTCAGCTAATAGAGCGGAATATTCGGGTGGCCACTCGACACATCGGTTTTGTGATGAAGTTGGTGGCAAAATAATAGTGATGGGGACAACAATAGTCCCCCCGCAAAGTTGCAGGCTTTAGGGTCTGCCTAGAGATATTCAAGCAGCTTCCAAGGGAGCGCTTATTGAGAAGGCGCATCAAAAAAATTAAAAACATCGCTTTATTGGCAGCTGTTCAACTGACCTAAAACCTTCAAAATCAATGCAACAGCCATTCACCGATTCAAAGTCTCTAGGGCACTATCCAAATCAATGATCGGCTCTGTCTATTTCACCTAATCATAAGGTCCGACTGCAATATTATAGATATTGTTCATGCAGCGTAATAGGATGGAGTGGTTGTGCTATGCAATTTGAGTGGACCTCAATTCGTCAGGGAAAAATTGCCAAAGAGAAATTGTACCTGGTAATCAGTTGCTATTTACAATTTAGCCGAACAGAGAGCTACACTCACCATATTGAATATTCCACGACACGCTTACATCTTTTCACCAAATCTATTAACCCCATCTCATTGTTGGTGCAATATTCTTGAGCAAAGGGCCCATAAAAACATCTGGGCAAGGAATATTGGTTGCAATACTACTTCCTTACTTTGAGGTGGAAACCTGAACGGTAAAAGTAAATAAAGTTTCATGATAACGTTATCATACGAGTTGATGAGGTGGAAGGCAAATTCGATGTCCTTTACATGGCCACTTTGGCGGTAACAAATGTTACGTTGAATCTAAAATGATTCTCCAAGTATTTAGGTATAGCAAGCTCGTATTTGCCTTGTGGAAATACAATATTCTCATGTGATATTATTTTACAATAATTTTTTTTTTTTCAAATGTACTAGCTTAGTAGGTATGAAATGAAATAAGAGTTTCCCATCCAGAAACGCCACCCTTATCCTTACACTAAGGTAGTATAAGGATAAGACCCAGATCCTTATTCCTTATACCAATCATAGGATCAATAAACTCATCGTTGACGTCCCGTAAGCTACGTGTGCACTTCTGCTTACGATCAGCTGTTGGTAGTTACATTGGCCTTCAGATTCTTCTGTAGACAACAACGTATTGTTTAGTTGTGGTACTTTTTCACCCGAGCCCTTTCCATGAAAAGAACATGATTTTTGGAGTTTCACCGTAGATATCTATCTTATGTCGCTGCGAAGTCGCATCATCCGCGAAAGAGCCGTTCGAATCATATGTCGTGATCATGACGTTCCGTTCTAATTCATTGTCGACTTGCTGATTTCTCGAGTTACACAGGTCAGTTCAGCAAATTTTTATTTGAAATTTCAGAGGTGACATACTGCGGATTTCCTTCCTTCAAATATTTATGTTTATTTGAAGGGGAATTCTTCTGAAGAATTTCATTTTCAAGATCATATACTTACGAACTTCTGTATTCATCATCTTCGTTTCTTTGGCTAGATAACAGTATTAGCTGTTTTGGCAGTTCGTTCGCCATCTCCCCCTTTCCAAGAGCATCTGTTCTACGTAATGTATTCCTAATTATTTATTTTGTTCAGAAGGCCTTGGTTAACGGAAACGGGCTGTTGCCCTATAGTCTGAAACTTGAATAAGTGTTGTGTGCCGGTGCCAATACATATTTAAACCTCAATATGGCATTTTAATTTTTTTTAATGTTTGAATTTTTCGCTGGTACGTGTAAGGTAGTTAAGATTTCAGAATGCAGAATACCTACTTATATAACAAGTACAGCAACAACGTTTACTTCCATTTTTGGTTCAATGCCCTCAGCACCCATTTCGGTTCTCATTCATTCTGAATGAGTGCAGCCTTAAAAATGTGAAGGCTAAGAAAGAGAAAACATTGCAAATTAATCTTTAATATATATATTTTTCTTTTTTTTCTTAGAGCAAGAGTAATAAGGGGGTGCACCATGTACCACATGTACGTGTGTAAACCAAGACTCATTCCAATCGATTTAGCTACATGATACCCACACGCCTAGTTCTCTAAAAATCCCGAAAACATGATCGCCCATATTTTCTCCGATTTGGGCCGAGCCTGCTGAAAATTGTCGAGGACCAACTAGAGCCGGAAAGATGTCCCTGATCGAAGTGTTAAATTTTTAGATAATTTTGCAAGTGCTCCCCCCCAAAAAACGGCAGATGGACATTGTGGTTTGATGAAAAGTGTCTGTCTACTTTGGTGTCAAGCGAGCTGCAAAGTAGTTGGATATTTACGTATGATTGGTATTTGAAGTAAATGTAGGTATTCTGGATAGATGTTTCGCGTATATGTTTTGACTACATATTTTGTTGTGTGTTATTACGGGGATGCAATGGGTGCTCTGGAGAGGCCAGCAGTATTAGTGTTTTCTGCACCATTATGGAAGATTACAGATAAATCAATTCCGTTGGGAAAAGCAGCATATCTCTATAGTTAAGCTGGTGTCATAGCCCTCCCACCCCCGAGGACATGATGACCAGGATGCTCGAAAGCCAGTCAAAGTGGAATGCCGTGGCAGGGTACATCCGAACATCCTGGAAGCAAGCTCGTCGAGGAAAGGCCCGGCAACGGGAACTGCAGGCAAACGGGACCAGCTAGCAGGCAGAAATCGGATGTCGACGGACGAGGAGGAGAAGAAGAGACCTCCGATCTTAGGAAGAAATGAATACTTACACATAATTTTAGTATAATTGGAGTACTGTAATTCGAGGTTGTTATTATTATAACCTATAGATGTATATATATGTACCTATAGGATGTCGATTGGCATAGGCTTATAAATTACTTGTCAATGAGTATAAATAAAGAACAGACTTGAGGATGAAAGTCAAGAGAGAAGAGGCAAATTGCCGAAGGGGGAGAATGGCCCACCTGAAGTAATGTGTTAAACAGTCCCGGGTGGGCCATTGCCCTAGAAGTATCACAGGGACCACTTGGAGTCGTCCTCCTCCTACGCCCTTGAAAAAAAAAAAAAAAAAAAAAAAAAAAAAAAAAAAAAAAAAAGCTGGTGTCATAGTGGGGAACTAACGTTCGGTTGGATCTGACCATCTAACTCATGAACTGTAGCATTTGTTCTTGAAACAAGACATACTTGTAGTACTTAAGATGTGAGTAAAACTTTTGGAGTTGTTCGCTTCGAGATTTGCAGCACATTTTTCTCTGGTTCTGTGCCCATGAAATTGAAATTCGTCATAATAATATTCGCTGTTCGGGTTATCTTTCAGATTTTGGACGATTCAAATATTGAATTTTACAGGAGTGGTTTTGAGTCTGAAGGATGGGCTCACAGGTCCCTTTGTCTTGTGATTTTCAATTAAAAGAGTGAGAGGCTACTGAGGATATGTTCTGTCTTCCTCACCGGGTAGAGCGCGTTTATCAAATGTTTGTTAGCGCTGATCATGCAATCTATTTACGCACCCCACTTCCATTTGGGTATAACCACCCGGAGTGATCGCCAGATGTGCTTGATGATTGTTTCCATACCACAAACTAACACACCAAGACCAGGAGAGGCATAGTCAATTTGGTGGGGTCCAAACATGGCTTGAAAATAACCTCTGGATTGTGATTGGGATCAACCTCTGGGCCATGATTGTAATTTACAGCATGATTATTGTGGGCCAGATTGTGCAACTTTGTCCACATCCACAGAAAGAGGTGATGGTATGTGAGTAAGAGTGCAGGAATAAACTTTCAACGTTTCCAGAGCAATGTCATCAAAGGTGTTTTTTGATTGAATAACGTAATTATGGCGTTATAGAAAACAGCGTAGGAAGTTAATTTGCATGTAACAAGCAACAACTAACAAACTGTTACACGAATCCGCTCCTGATGACGTGAGGTGTTAATTCTATGACCACCAGCAGACATTCCTGTACCCTGCTCGATCTTCCGTTGCATCGAGCCATCAATATTTCCGTAAAATCATTATTTCCATGATTGTTCCGTAGATATTAAAAGAAAAGTCAACATATGCGTCCGCCTCAAATTCAAATTCTGCTTTCTGTTTTTGTTTCTTTTTCAGTTCGCGCAACGATGGGTGTGGACTCGACTGTAAAATGACACTCCACGTTTTCTGCTTCAATAGCCACAAATGCATCGCCCTCTCTCTGATTCTTGCGACAGTGTTTGTTACCGACTCCCGAGGACACTGCCCTCATGGATGCGTTTGCTCTCCAAATTCGAGACACGCTCAGCTGAATCATCTGTCATGTGCGCACGCAAATGCCGATGATATTCGTCCATCCCAACACACCCACTCCCTCAACTACAAGTCCGTGTTTACGTCTTACATAGATGCCAGCCATTTTCCTACTGAACCAAATAATTTAATATTTTTATCATGGACTGATAGTGGTATAAAAAGTATTAAAAGTAACGCGCTCCAATACTTGATCAATTTGAGAAGTTTAAATTTAAGCAATAATGATATTACTACATTGAATAATGCACTTCGACATCTGGACAATTTACAGTCTTTAAATCTTACTAATAACAAACTGAAGAGATTGTCATACTTCGACATTCCTGAGGCATCTCTGGAAAGCTTATTTCTAGCGAATAATCTTTTGTACGATGATTGTTTCCTTCGAGGTGAGCAGAGTGATGGAGTGTGTTTGGAATCACCCCGCCCCAGGAAAAAACTCTCTTCTTTAGATCTATCCACTAATTCATTATCGGAGTTTCATGGGTACCCGCATTGTGAGAACCTAGTAGAACTAGACCTTTCGTTCAACAGAATATCATTCATAAGTGAAGTATTCTTGGTTAATTTATTTCGATTGAATAGGCTAGACATATCTCATAATGCGTTGAAAAGATTGTTGCAGCCAATGTTGAAAAACGCTGTCTTACTTGAACGTTTAGATGCTAGTGACAATGAAGTCACGGAGATATCGGAGAATTTCTTCAGAAACCTCGAGTCTTTGAGAATTTTGAATCTTAGTAACAATCCTATTCAAAAGTTGCCCTCTAGGGGGTTCCAAAATTGTCACTGGTTGCATACATTGTCCATTGACAACTCAAGTATAAGCTATGTTCCTCATGATTTTTTCTATGGTCTCGAAGAATTAACTGATCTATCCTTGAAGCACAATAAATTCCTTTCTTTTATCCCTGAAAACTCATTTGCATATTCTACTCATCTAGAGTACCTGGATTTGAGGAGCAATAACTTGACTGTTCTTCCAAAATCAATATCTCTACTCAGTAAATTGAAAAGAATATTTTTGTATGGTAACCCCATTTCTTGTAATTGTAGTCTGGCTTGGTATGTTGGATGGCAAGAGCGCTATTCTATCGAGAATGATCACAACAGTACAATTTGCTCTCATTTGTTCAATGAAACAAAAAGTCAGAATTTCAGTTGTATAGAAACGCCCATTCTACCTCGATTGATGTTTGAACTGTGTAGAGCTGCTATGCTGGATTGTGGCCATGCCATTCGAGGCTCTAATATTAGTTGGGTGTCTCCAAGTGGATTACATTATAACTCTTTCATCAGTATATGGAACACAAAATCTGCCTTGGATGTGCCAACCATTGATGATTCTCGAATCAAATTGTTAGAGAATGGTTCTCTTTACATCAAACATATTCTTAGAGGCGATTGTGGTCTGTATATATGTAGAGTCAATGATGCGTTTTTAAATTATAGTAGTTATTTCGTTGTTCAATTGGACCCTATTACGTATTATAGAATTAAGATCCAGAGTATAGTTGTTGGACTGGGTTCAGCGTTCGGCTTTCTGGCAATCACTATCGTCGTTCAAATAATTAGAAAATTGTGTAAAAGGTACAATATCAAAATTATCAAATATCATTAACTAATGGGGTGTTCTTTGAGGTAGACTTAATTTTGTCTGCTCTGAGGGTTAATGTCACATAGATTCTCGCACCAGCAAGAAATTTGAAACTAGATAAAATCTATTCACATTCAAGTTCCTAACGAGGACAACATTTGTTCTCATTTATCTATTTTTTGACACTGTGACGACCTATTATTGAATTGACCACAAAGAACACTCCAACATTTATCTTATACTTGAGCATGTTTTGAAAATAATTTATGCAAATTTATTCAGTTCACATTAGTCTTTGTAGTTGAAACGATCGAGATGTAACTAATTTGTACTCACCTCTATTTAAGGTTTGGGTGTTGTGCCTCTGACAACGAGGATGAGGATGATGATGATAAGGAGGGAAACCAGTTACCTCAAGTTCTGGAGAGTATCGAGCAGTATAAGACTCAACAATTAGAAAGACTGAGGGAAAATTATACTATCCAGGTGGTTTATTAATTAACATAATATGGTTTAGTTCCTTATTTGTTCCAGCTTAGAAAGATAATTGTGTTAGGAAACTGATTGTTTGGATAAGTTGCGAGTCATTATAAGTAGTCATTACATACTGGTATTGTTCCTTTTGAACGTTGGTTACCGTATATTATCACGATTTTCCTAGTTTATTTTCGAGTTCTAGTCTCTGTATGCAATCTTCGTTACTATTGATCAATAAAGCTTCTTGATATTCGCTTTGTGTAGATTCGCTCCTTTAGATTATTTTGGTTCTATTATTCCTTTTACTTATATATTTGCTTATATGACTTGAGTTTTCACTTCTCTCCTATCTTTACAGGCCCACAAAATCAAAGAGAATTGTGTCACTCAAGTGGAGTGGATTTGTGACAGTTATCAAAATCAAGTGAAAAACCTGAAGGATTTCCGAGATTATGGAACTAGTCACATTTCTTCAATGAAGGAGCAATACTATGAACAGGTAACAGTAGCATCCAATGGAGAATAAGGATTTAATACTTATTCATCCTCAATGGTGGGTACTTATTCAGTGTTTTACTGGATGTCAAGGACTTGGCGTTTAGCTTCACAAAAAACTGTTACAAAGGTCGATTCAATCAAATAATTTAAGGATCTAAAGCCCATAATGAAGCCCACCAATATTCTCTTGAAATAATACCCTTCGATATTAGTATTCTTCTTACTGTTTGGTTCAATTTATTTATTTATCTTATCTGATTATATATCCGACTGCCTCCCATTATTTTCCTTCAATATCGTATGTTTTGTCTTGTTTCAGGTCAAGAGGTTGAAGGAATATTCTAATGGTCAATTAACTTGGGTTCGGGAAAATTATGTATTTCAAAGGAATAGAGTTCGAAAATTTAGTTCTCACAAGGTCTTGCGCTTCCGTGAATCTTATAAATACCAACAGCAAGCTCTTAATAAAGTATTAGAAAACTTGCCCAGTCTCCATCTGGATAATTGTAGAAGTGGATCTTGTAGTAAAGAGGGAGATGCCCCTACTGAAGCCGAGGATCCTGATTTTGAAGTATACATCAAAACTGCCGGTTCTTCCATAATCCACCCCCTCACTATATTTGAAGATTCCAACGAATGTCAGTCAGTTTATTATACCCCCTCAGAATTTTCTGAAAGCCCAATGACCCCCGCTAGGGATAAATCTTCTCGAAAACTTTCTCTTATTCCTGATCTGATAAAATCAGATGAGAGGGTTTTGGAAAGAAAAATTTACTCCGCCATTCCCAAGTGTAACAACGATATAAGTAGGGTGGGTCGTTCACACGATCGCCGGTCAACAGATATGAGTAATGTCCATGTGAGGATCGCCCCACTCCGAGCTTCAAGTATGCCAGAAATAAAGAAGTCGAGTGAACAGACACCCCTTGTTGATCAAGCTGATATTTTTTATGAGTCGAATTGTGATAATGGTGAGGTTTCTCCTGTTAAAGTACGGAATGAAACTGCCTTGTAGAATAGGATTTGGCATATCAGTGTTCCTTGAATCCTAGTTTTAAACACTGATGGTTTCATAATTCAATTGTACCTTAAATTATAGAAAGTTCATGTACATACCCTATAGAAGGTTTAGTGTATGTGCATTGTATCTAGGTCCTGCCTCGACATAGTCGAAATTATCTTTTTTATGAAAGAAGTGTGGGGTAACTAACTACATGTATTCCAGAAGAAACAGAGCGCTTTGAGAAAATTTGAGCATCAGTCAATCAATCCCAATCAGGGATCCTTTGATTCCTGAAGAGTGTAACCTCTGAGAAGTTTCAATTATTGTCTGTAACAACAGCAGTCATGCTTCTTGTTTTCTCTTTTGGCAATAAAATACATAAAATTACCAGTGTGCCATCAATTTGTATCCCTTATAAAAGGTCCCAGCATTGTTTGAAAGAGTGATTGTCCTAACATTGAATTTAATTTGATCTAGATATCCGTCAGTTATCATTTTCATGAATTCCTCCTTGCTTGAGTCAACAATCAGAAGAAACAATTAAAATAGCTTGCTTTGGGTTACATGAGATATTGGGAAGTCCTGGATGTATCAGTTTACATTTTTATTCCTTCATTATAATTGGTCGACCACGAACTTGGTATCAAAGACTGATTTAGTCTCTCTGAAGGCATGAAACACACAAATTCATGTAGATACAATCTCATATTCAGTCATGGGTCATGGATGAATTTGTCAAGAAAAGCAATTTCCTAAAAAATGTATTAAATTCAAATGCTTTTTTTCATGTTGTTCAAATGATCTAAAATGTACAATCTCTGTTGTATGCAATCAATAATTTTTGACAGCTGTCTTGTAGGCTTGTTAAGATGACCTGAAATAAATGTGTCACTTGTTGGCACCCCATGATTTTATTTCGAGTTAAATAATCAATGGTAACTACAAAACTTTGTGTAGAGGCGTTTCATGATATATCCATACACTTAAATCATGAGGCTTCTTACTCAATTTTGTTGTCATGTGCTCCTTATAAATTGTTTTCACTTTTGGTAAATTTGGCCTACTTTGAATAAGTGTTTTTCTTCTCAGTTTTTTTCTAACCGAAAATTGTTCCCAACATATTCGAGAATATTAAAAAGCTATGATCATGTGCGCTTGGTGCCATGTTGCCCTTTTGTTGACTACAAAAGACTAGTTTCAGACCGTTGAGGCGCTCCGTCATTCCCTCAGTTGCAGTCTGCCAAAAACATCATGGGATCATCTGGAATCGCCTGTGAGCCATACCACCTGCAGGCTCCTCAATTCCGTAAGGTCACTGGGCTTAAGCCCCTCGTTCCTTTCATGTCAGAAATGATTTTTTTCTTATCCTTCCCTTT
>JADDOF010000152.1:0-43773 GCA_019603395.1 Cyrtorhinus lividipennis | reverse complement strand
ACGGTAAATGTTGCTGAGACAAGTGATCTGCTTAAGCTATATCACGAAAGATGGGGTCACCAAGACAAGCGCCATATAAAAGAAAAACTTGAACGTGAATTGGACATTAAAGTCAAGCTGAACAGCAACATTTGTGAACCCTGTGTTTATGGGAAAGCACATCGTTTGCCGTTTGGTACCAGAAGAAAAACGTCAAAACCAGGAGAGCTCATATCAGCTGATGTGTGTGGTCCCTTTAATGATTCATTTAAGAAAAAATCGCTATTTAGTAGTGTTCAAAGATTCGTACACTAAATTTCGATATGCATATTGTAACGATTTATGTTCTTAGTAAATAATTTATTAACAATTCGTTCACGTTGAGTACATACACTGTTCACATTCGCGCACTTACACAATGACAGAATCACAATACACGGTTGTAACGCGGTTGTCGCACTATTTATAACGCGGCACGGCACAATTTATAACCTCGAAGCGTCTATATCCGGACTCCGAATTGAACTGAACCTGGCGGTGCTCGTGGGCCCGTTTTTATACCTGGTGCCCGGTCGAGAACGTTCGGGGACGAACGGGGAGGTTCCCGAATGTTCGCGAACGGTCCCTTAGCCTTCCACAGGTCGTTGACCTTGCGACGCCGGCAGCCCATTTGACCGGCGCCAGTGCGGCCTCGCAACACTGCCCCCTCCTTAGAATTGTTCTGTCCCAGAACAATCTTGGGCATCTGTTCATCACTGGGCCCATGTCGATAGCGGCATTTATCACCATTCTTGCAGCTGCCTTGGAGGTGGAAATAGCAGTCCACAGTCTTCACATCAGTTCTTCCATGAGGATTCCAGGTACACACCCGCACTTCAATCTGGGTCCCTTGAAAAATGAACTCCAACATGTTACGGACTATCCTCCAATCCAATTGGTCCAAGCCACAACCAATCTTGGGTATTGCCAACTTCTTCATTCCCTGCTTAATGAGCAGCCTCTTCAGGGCAAGTAGCGCATCCCAAAGAGTCCTGTAGGTTGGCTTCTGGTGGGAAGACTGTTTTGTCACTAGATAGACTATTAGCTGGTTGGCTATCCTCAGTGACAACGTTTTTCCAATGCGTGGATTTTGCCGCTGCAACTGGTCGACATTACCATATTTCTTCTTGAATATTTCGGCAATTCCTCTCGACATTTTGAGGTCGGCAGCTACACAGTGTGCTAGCGCATAATCTTTTCCAACGTCAAAAAGGTTCTCGCGCACTTCGTTGGTGACTCCAAATCTCGCTTTGCTAGTCCCTCCATAGTTCTTCATGAACATGTTGAACTCCAGGGTTGCCGGGTCTTCTATACATGATGGTGTAGTCACTGTCCTCGATAGGTCTTCCTGCGTCGAACTGTCCACGAATGCTGCCAGCCGATTATGATGTACCACTCGCGGTTTCCCTCTTGGAGTTCTTCGAATCCTGTAGATGACATCGTTGATTCTTTTCATGATTTCGTAGGGTCCTTCCCAATCCTTCTGGAGTTTCGGTGATAGTCCTCGCTTCCGACGCGGATTGTAGAACCAGACAAGATCGCCTGCTTGGAAACCCACCTCAGTTGCCTTTATGTCGTATCGAGTCTTCATCCTGTCACTGGCTATTTGCAAATGGCCCCGGACTTTCTCATGGATATACTGGAGCTTGGATTTTAGAACGCTGACATAGTCCTCCCCAGCTACATCGTCTCCAGGTTTGCTCCCAAACTCCAAGTCGCACGGTAGTCTTATCTCCCTTCCAAACATTACCGATGCAGGAGTCTCTCCAGTTGTTTCTTGTACCGCTGATCTGTAGGCCAAGGCAAACAGATGCAGGTATTGGTCCCAGTCTTTCTGGTGGTCAGAGACCACTTTTGCCAAGTATTTCCCAGTTGTCCGATTCATTCTCTCCACCAGGCCATCCGACTGTGGGTGTAATGCTGTAGTCCTGGTTTTACGAATGCCCAACAACCTGCAAACTTCCTGGAATACGGAAGATTCAAAGTTTCTCCCCTGGTCAGAATGCAACTCCAAAGGCATCCCAAATCGACAGAAGAACTCTTTAACCAAGACATCAGCAACGGTGGCAGCTTCTTGATTTGGCAATGCATAAGCCTCCATCCACTTGGTGAAATAGTCCATGGCCACCAAGATGTATCTGTTCCCTTTGTCGCTTTCTGGGAAAGGCCCTGCTATGTCGATGGCCACTCTTTCCATTGGGCTTCCCACATTGTACTGCCGCATCTTTGCCCTTGGTTTCACAATTGGTCCCTGCACGGCATTGCACAGCAAACACTTCTTGCACCAATCTTTGACAGATTGTTTGCTATCTACCCAGTAAAAACGCTCTCTAACCTTCTGTAGCGTTTTCGTGATGCCAAAATGTCCTCCTGATGTTCCATCATGAAGATGCTCTAAAACCAAGGGAACCAACTTTTGTGGAACGATGATCTGCGTCCTTGTCTCGGTGCCATCATCATTCTCCAGGCGACGTTTCAGGATTCCGTCTTCCAGACTGATAGAGTTCCACTGCGCCCAATAGGTTTTTATAGTTGGGCTACGATGACTAATTTCTTGCCAACTGGGTCTCCTGTTGGCTCTCTTCCAAACCAGAAGATCCTTCAGCTCCTGTCTTGCCCTGCAAGCGCTCTGGCAGCCACTCATCCGGGATAATTCCAGTCCTTCGTAGGTTTTCTTCTTGCTGGTCCAGTCTTGAGCAGTGGCCGCAGTTGTCCAGACAAGGTCTCCTTGATAAGGCATCCGCATTTCGATGAATAGTGCCAGCTCTATGCTCTGTGGTGAAATCATACTCCTGGAGCCTCTCAATCCATCTAGCCACTTGTCCTTCTGGGTTTTTGAATTGAAGGAGCCATTTCAATGCTGCGTGATCTGTTCTCAGGCTGAATTGTCGACCATACAGATACTTATGGAAGTGTTCGATTGATTTCACTACAGCCAGTAATTCTCTTCTTGTGACACAATAATTTCGTTCTGGTTTAGACAATACTTTACTGAAGTATCCAATCACCTTTTCTTGCCCGTCTTGTAATTGTGAGAGGACTCCTCCAATTGCCAGATTACTTGCGTCTGTGTCCAGAATGAAGCGATCACTTGTCTTTGGGTAGGCCAGTATAGGTGATGTGATTAGAGCCGTTTTCAACCTTTCGAAAGCCTCCTGGCACTCATTGGACCAGGCGTACTCTCGTCCTTCTTCCGTTAGAGCTGTGAGAGGCTTTGCCACACGGGCAAATCCCGGAACGAATCTTCTGTAATAGGTGCACAGTCCTAGAAAACTTCGTAGCTGATGTTTATCTAATGGGACTGGCCAATCTCGAACTGCATCGATTTTCTGTGGATCCGTCTTGATTCCATTGCTGGATACAACATGTCCTAAATATGTGACTTCCTGCCTGAATATGTGGCACTTGCGATGACTCAACTTCAAGTTGGCTGCTCTAATTCTGTTGAACACTTCTGTTAAGTTCTTCAAGTGTTCCTCGAACGTCTTTCCCACTACTATTACGTCGTCCAAGTAGACCAGACACGTTTTCCATGATAGTCCACGTAGGACAATTTCCATCAACCTTTCAAAGGTAGCTGGCGCGTTACATAATCCGAAAGGCATAACTGTAAACTGCCATAGTCCAGTGCCTATTGTAAATGCAGTCTTCTCCTTATCCTTAGGATCCAAGTCCACTTGCCAGTATCCACTCTTCAGATCCAACGTTGAAAACCATTGGGAGCCAGCCAGCGTGTCCAAAGTGTCATCAATTCTTGGTAATGGGTAGCTGTCCTTCTTGGTTACATCATTTAGTTTGCGATAGTCCACACAAAACCTGGTGGATCCATCCTTTTTCTTCACCAAGACTACCGGGGATGCCCAGGGACTACTAGATGGTTCAATGACCCCTTCCCTCTCCATATCGAGTATAATCTTCTCTGCTTCCTCACGTTTCGCCAATGGAAGCCGCCTTGGTGGTTGTCTGATTGGCTGTGCGTCGCGGGTATTTATTTTGTGCTTGACGATGTTGGTCCGTCCCTTATTGCCATCGACATTATCGAAAATGTCAGAATAATCCTCAATGAGCTTGCCCACAATCTTCTTTTGGTGTTTATCGAGCCCTTCACACGAGGATGTCAGAATATCTATGATAGGCCTTGAGTTTACAGTCTTCATTGATGGTCCATTGGGTGTCACTGCAGTACCTGCAAGATAAGCCACAGAGCTACAATTTCCCAATACTTCTTCTTGCTTCAAGGTTACTGGAAAAGCATTGAGGTTCATGAGCCGGACAGGAATGACATTCTTCATCCTTACCAGAGCCTTGCCGGTCAGCAATCCTTTCTTCAAGCCGCCTTCTCTGGGAGGTTCCACAACACCTATCTGCCCTTCTCTAACAGTTGGTCCTGATGGTCGACCATAGACTATCTTTTCAGTCAGTCCGGGTAGCGTCACATCCTTGGTCAACAAAACTTGCACATCCGAGTCTTCCACACCACTGAAGGGCACCTCTTTGTCACCAATCTTCAGGACATCGTTCTTCATATCCAACTGGAAGCCATACTTCTTGATCACATCCATTCCTAAGATGACTTCTTCAGTGATGTCAGCAACTAGGACTTCGTGCTGTAGCTGCTTAGGTCCGATCCTGATGTTGAGTTTGGTAACTCCATGCGTTGGGATTTCCTGGTCCCCTGCTGTTTTGAGGCGAATCAGTGCTGGTTTGAGCGCTCCTTTATTCTTGACAAGGGTCTTGTTAACTATAGTCCTAGTTGCTCCAGTGTCAATCAAAAACTTCACAGGACATTCATCTACTGCGCCGTCAACAAAGATGCTGTCATTGCTTAATGTCCCAGTAGTCCGGAGAACCAATTCTGGGGTATTGTTGATATGGGCCGACATATACCCCTCTTTGGCGACCCATTTTAGTTTTCCTTCTTATCTCCAATTTCTGCAGGTTTGGGGCATCTACGGCGAATGTGGCCTACTTCCCCACAATTCCAGCATCTGATTTGTCTTTTGCTGTCCTTCCTGCTGGGTTCTTGCTTCAAAAGCCTTCGTAACCTTTCAACAAAATCTTCTTCTTCTTCAATTACCTGTCTCAAACGTGCTCCGCTCCGGTGAGAGGCTTGCTTTGCAGCCTCAAATTCCAAACCATGCGCCAGGGCATCGCACAAAGTCTTTGGGCGTGCGAGTCTCAATGCTTGCTGAGTTTCACTGTCCCTGATTCCATCTACAAAAGTCTGGACAGCCAGCTGCTCCAAAAAGTCATCAGGCGCTGTAGGGTAAGCCAGTCTCACCAGTCTTGCAATGTCTGCTTCAAATTCCTGTAGAGTCTCAGTGGTCTTCTGGTTCCTGTTCTTTATCTGTGCATGGTAGACTTGTTGAAGATGAGCATCTCCATATCTCATATCCAGCCTGGCAGTCAACAATTCGTAATTGTTCTGATGGCCAGCGGGTATTGTCTGGAGAATGTTCAAGGCTTCTCCACGCAATGCAACTATTAGAGCTGTTGCTTTGTCATGTTCGAGCCATCCATTTGCAACAGCTGCAGCTTCAAATTGTCTCTTGTATGTTGACCAGGGTACCTTCCCATCAAATGTAGGCGGTTTAATTTTATTTCCTCTGGTTCCTGTAACCTGTTCTTCCTTGCCACTGTTGAAGCTGGCTTCTGCTGGTATATCCATGTGCCTCAACTTTACTTGATTGCTTCTCTCTAGTGCTAGAATCTCATTCTTGACTCCATCTCGAATTTTGCTTTCAATTTCGTCTCTAACTTGAGAGATCTTATCATCCACTGTGTTGGACAATGAATTCAAATTGTCCTCCAGTCTGTCTACATCAGTTTTTATGATGGCAACATCACTCACTATTTTATCCATATGACTCACCAAATTCTCTTCCAGTTTTCTGGTGTTTTCTTCCATTCTTCTAGCATTCTCTTCCATTCTCTTAGAATTCTCTTCCATTTTTCTAGAGTTTTCTTCAAACAGTTGTCTAGAATTCTCTTCAATTCTTTTAGAATTCTCTTCCATTTTCCGTGAGTTTTCTTCAAACAGTTGTCTAGAATTCTCTTCAATTCTTTTAGAATTCTCTTCAAACATTTGTCTAGAATTCTCTTCCATTCTTTCAATTTTTCTGGTGAGATCATCCACAAAGTCAAAGTTGTCTGGGTCATTACCTTCTTCAACCAAGTTCTCCTTAAGTCGTAGGCACAGATCTGCTTTTGTTCCACAGGTAGGTAAGCCGCGCTCTTCCAGCTCTTCCTTCAGCTGTTTAACTTTCAAATCGGTCAACTTCATTTTGTTCGTTTTCAAGAGTTCAAACGCGCAGTAACACACTAAAGTCACTATAACACTTTATAACTACTGTAAAACACTGTAACACTTTAACACTAACTATTGTCCAACACTATAACACTAATTTGTAACCCCACATCTGACACCAATTGTAACGATTTATGTTCTTAGTAAATAATTTATTAACAATCGTTCACGTTTGAGTACATACACTGTTCACATTCGCGCACTTACACAATGACAGAATCACAATACACGGTTGTAACGCGGTTGTCGCACGATTTATAACGCGGCACGGCACAATTTATAACTCGAAGCGTCTATATCCGGACTCCGAATTGAACTGAACTCGGCGGTGCTCGTGGGCCCGTTTTTATACCTGGTGCCCGGTCGAGAACGTTCGGGGACGAACGGGGAGGTTCCCGAATGTTCGCGAACGGTCCCTTAGCCTTCCACAGGTCGTTGACCTTGCGACGCCGGCAGCCCATTTGACCGGCGCCAGTGCGGCCTCGCAACAATATGTTATCAAAGAGAAGTCAGATGTCAAATCAGCTTTGGAACAAATGCTGAATCATGCAGAAAAACAAGGGCACTGCATCAAAGAGCTATTAAGTGACAACGGAGGAGAGTTTAATAATGCAGAGATACATGAGGTTCTGAAGAGAAGGGGTATCACACAGAGATTAACAGCCCCCTTCACGCCTGAGCAGAATGGTGGCAGTGAGCGGGAGAACCGAACCATCATTGAAATGGCAAGAACCTTCATGCATTCAAATCCAGATGTCCAGTTTCCACAAATGCTTTGGGCTGAGTTAGTCACCACAGCAGCCTACATTTTGAACAGAACCGGAAGGTCTTCAGAAAGTGGTGTTAGTCCACATGAGCTCTGGCTAGGTAAGAAACCTAGAATCAGTCACTTGCGCATCATTAGCTCTACCTGCTATGTTCATATTCCGAAGCAGAAAAGGAGTAAAATGGACAAGAAAGCGCAGAAAGGGTATCTGGTTGGATACAATGGTGATGAGAGATACCGTATCTACATTCCCAGTGAGAAACGAATCGTCCTGTCTCGAGATGTGATCTTTCAAGAGACACTTGTAGATTGTGATGAAAAAGTCAAGGTACCTATATTATCTCCATCTTCAGAGGTTGCATCAAGAGAGGAAAGTGGCGAGGAAAATAAACCAGATTCAGATACAGCTAAAACAGATTCAGATTCAGAAAAAACAGATTTAGGTTCAGGGTCTGAGCAGCAGTGTGCCATACAGGGGCAGCATAGTTCATGGTAGGCCTGATGATGGTGGTATAAATGAGGAGTTTCAGTTGGGTGCTGAGGGCACGGGATTTTAATAAGTAATACATACCAAGTTTACCGAGGGCTTTTTTATTAATTTGTTTGACGTGCTCTCGAAAGGTCAATCGTTTGTCGATGTGAACACCCAGGTATTTGACAGATTGGGAAAGGGGTATCTGAACACCCCGCACATGGATGCTAGTTGGAATTTTGCGTTTGGCGGTGAATAAAATTGATTCTGTCTTAGAGGCGTTGATTTTAATTTTCCATTTTTCCAATTGCGCCATGACCAAGTGCGTGGCATTTTGGAGCCGTCCGATCGATTTTGTGGGGGATGAGCTGGATGTGTACAGGGCTAGGTCATTGGCAAAACCTGTTATGTTGACATGATCTGGTGTGTCACTGAAGATGTTTGAGATGTACAAATTAAATAGGATAGGCGACAAAACCGAGCCCTGGGGGACACCTGCTGGGATGAGTCGTCGAGAAGAGATGGAGTCATTGACTCTCACTTGGATATATCTGTTTGACAGATAGGAGTGAATGAGGCGACATATACTGGGTGAGAATTTGGAGGAATTTAGCCGGTGTATGAGGCCTTCAATCCAGACGGAATCAAAGGTTTTTTCAGAGTCGAGCAGTAGTAGGGAGTTGAATTTGCGTTCGACATTTGGTGTTTTACATGGTCAATGACACGCGATAGTTGGTGAGTGGTGGCGTGCCGGTGCTTGAATCCCATTTGAGCGTAAGGAATGACGTTTTTAGCAGCCATTTCTGTTGAAGTCAAATTTAGTTTGAACTTAGTGTTTAAACCAAAATAATGTAGAGAGCGCTACTGATTCAATAGTTCGTCCTCCATGGAGTTTTTAGCCGAGACTAAAACCTTAAGCGGGTTGTTGTTCTACTTACAGATTAGTAAATGCGTTTCAAGTTTTGTAACCACGTTCTGCTACCAAGTTTTTCCGTCTTTCTTTCTATTAAAAGTATTAGTTCATAAAGCAGTATGAACGCCCTTTTTATTTCTTTAGGTTATGGGTCTTCAGACGTTTCCGTGACTAGTAGTTTTACCGACCAGTGTTCGGGAGTATTTTAGTTTTCAGTGTCAGTTTGTGTGAGTGTAGTGAGGTTAAGTGGCGAAATCCATGGAGCTCGCGAAGAATATAAAGCCGCTCGTAGGTGAAGGAGACTGGCCTATTTGGAAGCGGAAAATTAGAGATTTGCTCGATTATCATGAGGGAACTCTCGATGTGATCGACGGAAAATTGATTAAACCTGAACCACCAGCAGAAGGGGCTTCAGAAGAAGATGCTCGAAAGTATAAGGTAGCCTGTGATTTGTACAGAAAAGCAAATAGTTTTGCCAAGACAATGATCACCAGTACAGTTTCAGATTCCGTATATCAGAAGATTATGGATAAGATTACAGCTCATGAAGCTTGGGAGGCGTTAAAAGGACAGTTTGAGGCCACCTCGCAGGATCAGTTATTCAAGGTTTGTGCTGATTTCTTTGCGTTTGGTTGGACATTGAGTGATGATGTCTCTACTCATTTGGCCAAGCTGAGGAACCTGTGGAACGATCTTAATATTGGTTTGAAGGCTAAAAACCAAAATGCACTCCCAGATCTGATTTTGGTATGTAAAGTATTACATATTTTACCAAGCACTTTTGAGAATTTCAAATCTAGTTGGATGCTGCTCTCTAAGGATGAAACTAGGACCTTTGATGAGCTATGTACGCAGCTCATAGTTTACGAAAGAAATAGAAACTCAAGTCAGAATTCTAGTAGTGACCATACTGATCAAGAGGCTCTGTCTGCCAGGTCAAGTTATAAGAAAAAGGAGAATTCAGGTAAATTTAACAATCGTTCAGTTTCAGAGAATAAATCATCCAACACCTGCAACTACTGCCATAAGCCTGGGCATTGGGTTCGGCAATGCAAAAAGTGGATGGCTGATGGTCGTCCTGCTCGACCAGTAGCAAGTACGAGCGCCCTGAGCAATTCAGTTGACACTGTTGCTCTTGTATCGATTCACAATTCAGTATTGGCTGCAGAACCAAACAGAGATGAGTGGTGGGTGGACAATGGAGCCACAAAACATGTGACTAACCGTTCAGATTGGTTCACCTCCTTCAATAAGTTTGTCTGTTCGCACAGCATTAAAGCAGCCAGAGATGAGTGCCTGAATGCTGTAGGAAGTGGTAACATCGAAGTTATTTCCACAGTAAATGGTGAGAGTCGTCGATTGCAGCTAACAGATGTCTGGTTGGTACCAAAGATAGCCAGAAATTTGTTCTCACCATTGGCTGCTCATGATAAGCAGCAGAATAGTAAGTTTGAGTCAACAATGAGGTCATGTTCATTTTCTGTGGGCGGTGTCATGCTCTTAGAAGGTACCAGAGAGAGAAATGGCACATTATTCCGAGCTGAGATTCAGACTACTGCAAATTTAAGTAATGGTTCAACGGTAAATGTTGCTGAGACAAGTGATCTGCTTAAGCTATATCACGAAAGATGGGGTCACCAAGACAAGCGCCATATAAAAGAAAAACTTGAACGTGAATTGGACATTAAAGTCAAGCTGAACAGCAACATTTGTGAACCCTGTGTTTATGGGAAAGCACATCGTTTGCCGTTTGGTACCAGAAGAAAAACGTCAAAACCAGGAGAGCTCATATCAGCTGATGTGTGTGGTCCCTTTAATGATTCATTTAAGAAAAATCGCTATTTAGTAGTGTTCAAAGATTCGTACACTAAATTTCGATATGCATATTGTAACGATTTATGTTCTTAGTAAATAATTTATTAACAATCGTTCACGTTTGAGTACATACACTGTTCACATTCGCGCACTTACACAATGACAGAATCACAATACACGGTTGTAACGCGGTTGTCGCACGATTTATAACGCGGCACGGCACAATTTATAACTCGAAGCGTCTATATCCGGACTCCGAATTGAACTGAACTCGGCGGTGCTCGTGGGCCCGTTTTTATACCTGGTGCCCGGTCGAGAACGTTCGGGGACGAACGGGGAGGTTCCCGAATGTTCGCGAACGGTCCCTTAGCCTTCCACAGGTCGTTGACCTTGCGACGCCGGCAGCCCATTTGACCGGCGCCAGTGCGGCCTCGCAACACTGCCCCCTCCTTAGAATTGTTCTGTCCCAGAACAATCTTGGGCATCTGTTCATCACTGGGCCCATGTCGATAGCGGCATTTATCACCATTCTTGCAGCTGCCTTGGAGGTGGAAATAGCAGTCCACAGTCTTCACATCAGTTCTTCCATGAGGATTCCAGGTACACACCCGCACTTCAATCTGGGTCCCTTGAAAAATGAACTCCAACATGTTACGGACTATCCTCCAATCCAATTGGTCCAAGCCACAACCAATCTTGGGTATTGCCAACTTCTTCATTCCCTGCTTAATGAGCAGCCTCTTCAGGGCAAGTAGCGCATCCCAAAGAGTCCTGTAGGTTGGCTTCTGGTGGGAAGACTGTTTTGTCACTAGATAGACTATTAGCTGGTTGGCTATCCTCAGTGACAACGTTTTTCCAATGCGTGGATTTTGCCGCTGCAACTGGTCGACATTACCATATTTCTTCTTGAATATTTCGGCAATTCCTCTCGACATTTTGAGGTCGGCAGCTACACAGTGTGCTAGCGCATAATCTTTTCCAACGTCAAAAAGGTTCTCGCGCACTTCGTTGGTGACTCCAAATCTCGCTTTGCTAGTCCCTCCATAGTTCTTCATGAACATGTTGAACTCCAGGGTTGCCGGGTCTTCTATACATGATGGTGTAGTCACTGTCCTCGATAGGTCTTCCTGCGTCGAACTGTCCACGAATGCTGCCAGCCGATTATGATGTACCACTCGCGGTTTCCCTCTTGGAGTTCTTCGAATCCTGTAGATGACATCGTTGATTCTTTTCATGATTTCGTAGGGTCCTTCCCAATCCTTCTGGAGTTTCGGTGATAGTCCTCGCTTCCGACGCGGATTGTAGAACCAGACAAGATCGCCTGCTTGGAAACCCACCTCAGTTGCCTTTATGTCGTATCGAGTCTTCATCCTGTCACTGGCTATTTGCAAATGGCCCCGGACTTTCTCATGGATATACTGGAGCTTGGATTTTAGAACGCTGACATAGTCCTCCCCAGCTACATCGTCTCCAGGTTTGCTCCCAAACTCCAAGTCGCACGGTAGTCTTATCTCCCTTCCAAACATTACCGATGCAGGAGTCTCTCCAGTTGTTTCTTGTACCGCTGATCTGTAGGCCAAGGCAAACAAATGCAGGTATTGGTCCCAGTCTTTCTGGTGGTCAGAGACCACTTTTGCCAAGTATTTCCCAGTTGTCCGATTCATTCTCTCCACCAGGCCATCCGACTGTGGGTGTAATGCTGTAGTCCTGGTTTTACGAATGCCCAACAACCTGCAAACTTCCTGGAATACGGAAGATTCAAAGTTTCTCCCCTGGTCAGAATGCAACTCCAAAGGCATCCCAAATCGACAGAAGAACTCTTTAACCAAGACATCAGCAACGGTGGCAGCTTCTTGATTTGGCAATGCATAAGCCTCCATCCACTTGGTGAAATAGTCCATGGCCACCAAGATGTATCTGTTCCCTTTGTCGCTTTCTGGGAAAGGCCCTGCTATGTCGATGGCCACTCTTTCCATTGGGCTTCCCACATTGTACTGCCGCATCTTTGCCCTTGGTTTCACAATTGGTCCCTGCACGGCATTGCACAGCAAACACTTCTTGCACCAATCTTTGACAGATTGTTTGCTATCTACCCAGTAAAAACGCTCTCTAACCTTCTGTAGCGTTTTCGTGATGCCAAAATGTCCTCCTGATGTTCCATCATGAAGATGCTCTAAAACCAAGGGAACCAACTTTTGTGGAACGATGATCTGCGTCCTTGTCTCGGTGCCATCATCATTCTCCAGGCGACGTTTCAGGATTCCGTCTTCCAGACTGATAGAGTTCCACTGCGCCCAATAGGTTTTTATAGTTGGGCTACGATGACTAATTTCTTGCCAACTGGGTCTCCTGTTGGCTCTCTTCCAAACCAGAAGATCCTTCAGCTCCTGCAAGCGCTCTGGCAGCCACTCATCCGGGATAATTCCAGTCCTTCGTAGGTTTTCTTCTTGCTGGTCCAGTCTTGAGCAGTGGCCGCAGTTGTCCAGACAAGGTCTCCTTGATAAGGCATCCGCATTTCGATGAATAGTGCCAGCTCTATGCTCTGTGGTGAAATCATACTCCTGGAGCCTCTCAATCCATCTAGCCACTTGTCCTTCTGGGTTTTTGAATTGAAGGAGCCATTTCAATGCTGCGTGATCTGTTCTCAGGCTGAATTGTCGACCATACAGATACTTATGGAAGTGTTCGATTGATTTCACTACAGCCAGTAATTCTCTTCTTGTGACACAATAATTTCGTTCTGGTTTAGACAATACTTTACTGAAGTATCCAATCACCTTTTCTTGCCCGTCTTGTAATTGTGAGAGGACTCCTCCAATTGCCAGATTACTTGCGTCTGTGTCCAGAATGAAGCGATCACTTGTCTTTGGGTAGGCCAGTATAGGTGATGTGATTAGAGCCGTTTTCAACCTTTCGAAAGCCTCCTGGCACTCGTTGGACCAGGCGTACTCTCGTCCTTCTTCCGTTAGAGCTGTGAGAGGCTTTGCCACACGGGCAAATCCCGGAACGAATCTTCTGTAATAGGTGCACAGTCCTAGAAAACTTCGTAGCTGATGTTTATCTAATGGGACTGGCCAATCTCGAACTGCATCGATTTTCTGTGGATCCGTCTTGATTCCATTGCTGGATACAACATGTCCTAAATATGTGACTTCCTGCCTGAATATGTGGCACTTGCGATGACTCAACTTCAAGTTGGCTGCTCTAATTCTGTTGAACACTTCTGTTAAGTTCTTCAAGTGTTCCTCGAACGTCTTTCCCACTACTATTACGTCGTCCAAGTAGACCAGACACGTTTTCCATGATAGTCCACGTAGGACAATTTCCATCAACCTTTCAAAGGTAGCTGGCGCGTTACATAATCCGAAAGGCATAACTGTAAACTGCCATAGTCCAGTGCCTATTGTAAATGCAGTCTTCTCCTTATCCTTAGGATCCAAGTCCACTTGCCAGTATCCACTCTTCAGATCCAACGTTGAAAACCATTGGGAGCCAGCCAGCGTGTCCAAAGTGTCATCAATTCTTGGTAATGGGTAGCTGTCCTTCTTGGTTACATCATTTAGTTTGCGATAGTCCACACAAAACCTGGTGGATCCATCCTTTTTCTTCACCAAGACTACCGGGGATGCCCAGGGACTACTAGATGGTTCAATGACCCCTTCCCTCTCCATATCGAGTATAATCTTCTCTGCTTCCTCACGTTTCGCCAATGGAAGCCGCCTTGGTGGTTGTCTGATTGGCTGTGCGTCGCGGGTATTTATTTTGTGCTTGACGATGTTGGTCCGTCCCTTATTGCCATCGACATTATCGAAAATGTCAGAATAATCCTCAATGAGCTTGCCCACAATCTTCTTTTGGTGTTTATCGAGCCCTTCACACGAGGATGTCAGAATATCTATGATAGGCCTTGAGTTTACGGTCTTCATTGATGGTCCATTGGGTGTCACTGCAGTACCTGCAAGATAAGCCACAGAGCTACAATTTCCCAATACTTCTTCTTGCTTCAAGGTTACTGGAAAAGCATTGAGGTTCATGAGCCGGACAGGAATGACATTCTTCATCCTTACCAGAGCCTTGCCGGTCAGCAATCCTTTCTTCAAGCCGCCTTCTCTGGGAGGTTCCACAACACCTATCTGCCCTTCTCTAACAGTTGGTCCTGATGGTCGACCATAGACTATCTTTTCAGTCAGTCCGGGTAGCGTCACATCCTTGGTCAACAAAACTTGCACATCCGAGTCTTCCACACCACTGAAGGGCACCTCTTTGTCACCAATCTTCAGGACATCGTTCTTCATATCCAACTGGAAGCCATACTTCTTGATCACATCCATTCCTAAGATGACTTCTTCAGTGATGTCAGCAACTAGGACTTCGTGCTGTAGCTGCTTAGGTCCGATCCTGATGTTGAGTTTGGTAACTCCATGCGTTGGGATTTCCTGGTCCCCTGCTGTTTTGAGGCGAATCAGTGCTGGTTTGAGCGCTCCTTTATTCTTGACAAGGGTCTTGTTAACTATAGTCCTAGTTGCTCCAGTGTCAATCAAAAACTTCACAGGACATTCATCTACTGCGCCGTCAACAAAGATGCTGTCATTGCTTAATGTCCCAGTAGTCCGGAGAACCAATTCTGGGGTATTGTTGATATGGGCCGACATATACCCCTCTTTGGCGACCCATTTTAGTTTTCCTTCTTATCTCCAATTTCTGCAGGTTTGGGGCATCTACGGCGAATGTGGCCTACTTCCCCACAATTCCAGCATCTGATTTGTCTTTTGCTGTCCTTCCTGCTGGGTTCTTGCTTCAAAAGCCTTCGTAACCTTTCAACAAAATCTTCTTCTTCTTCAATTACCTGTCTCAAACGTGCTCCGCTCCGGTGAGAGGCTTGCTTTGCAGCCTCAAATTCCAAAGCATGCGCCAGGGCATCGCACAAAGTCTTTGGGCGTGCGAGTCTCAATGCTTGCTGAGTTTCACTGTCCCTGATTCCATCTACAAAAGTCTGGACAGCCAGCTGCTCCAAAAAGTCATCAGGCGCTGTAGGGTAAGCCAGTCTCACCAGTCTTGCAATGTCTGCTTCAAATTCCTGTAGAGTCTCAGTGGTCTTCTGGTTCCTGTTCTTTATCTGTGCATGGTAGACTTGTTGAAGATGAGCATCTCCATATCTCATATCCAGCCTGGCAGTCAACAATTCGTAATTGTTCTGATGGCCAGCGGGTATTGTCTGGAGAATGTTCAAGGCTTCTCCACGCAATGCAACTATTAGAGCTGTTGCTTTGTCATGTTCGAGCCATCCATTTGCAACAGCTGCAGCTTCAAATTGTCTCTTGTATGTTGACCAGGGTACCTTCCCATCAAATGTAGGCGGTTTAATTTTATTTCCTCTGGTTCCTGTAACCTGTTCTTCCTTGCCACTGTTGAAGCTGGCTTCTGCTGGTATATCCATGTGCCTCAACTTTACTTGATTGCTTCTCTCTAGTGCTAGAATCTCATTCTTGACTCCATCTCGAATTTTGCTTTCAATTTCGTCTCTAACTTGAGAGATCTTATCATCCACTGTGTTGGACAATGAATTCAAATTGTCCTCCAGTCTGTCTACATCAGTTTTTATGATGGCAACATCACTCACTATTTTATCCATATGACTCACCAAATTCTCTTCCAGTTTTCTGGTGTTTTCTTCCATTCTTCTAGCATTCTCTTCCATTCTCTTAGAATTCTCTTCCATTTTTCTAGAGTTTTCTTCAAACAGTTGTCTAGAATTCTCTTCAATTCTTTTAGAATTCTCTTCCATTTTCCGTGAGTTTTCTTCAAACAGTTGTCTAGAATTCTCTTCAATTCTTTTAGAATTCTCTTCAAACATTTGTCTAGAATTCTCTTCCATTCTTTCAATTTTTCTGGTGAGATCATCCACAAAGTCAAAGTTGTCTGGGTCATTACCTTCTTCAACCAAGTTCTCCTTAAGTCGTAGGCACAGATCTGCTTTTGTTCCACAGGTAGGTAAGCCGCGCTCTTCCAGCTCTTCCTTCAGCTGTTTAACTTTCAAATCGGTCAACTTCATTTTGTTCGTTTTCAAGAGTTCAAACGCGCAGTAACACACTAAAGTCACTATAACACTTTATAACTACTGTAAAACACTGTAACACTTTAACACTAACTATTGTCCAACACTATAACACTAATTTGTAACCCCACATCTGACACCAATTGTAACGATTTATGTTCTTAGTAAATAATTTATTAACAATCGTTCACGTTTGAGTACATACACTGTTCACATTCGCGCACTTACACAATGACAGAATCACAATACACGGTTGTAACGCGGTTGTCGCACGATTTATAACGCGGCACGGCACAATTTATAACTCGAAGCGTCTATATCCGGACTCCGAATTGAACTGAACTCGGCGGTGCTCGTGGGCCCGTTTTTATACCTGGTGCCCGGTCGAGAACGTTCGGGGACGAACGGGGAGGTTCCCGAATGTTCGCGAACGGTCCCTTAGCCTTCCACAGGTCGTTGACCTTGCGACGCCGGCAGCCCATTTGACCGGCGCCAGTGCGGCCTCGCAACAATATGTTATCAAAGAGAAGTCAGATGTCAAATCAGCTTTGGAACAAATGCTGAATCATGCAGAAAAACAAGGGCACTGCATCAAAGAGCTATTAAGTGACAACGGAGGAGAGTTTAATAATGCAGAGATACATGAGGTTCTGAAGAGAAGGGGTATCACACAGAGATTAACAGCCCCCTTCACGCCTGAGCAGAATGGTGGCAGTGAGCGGGAGAACCGAACCATCATTGAAATGGCAAGAACCTTCATGCATTCAAATCCAGATGTCCAGTTTCCACAAATGCTTTGGGCTGAGTTAGTCACCACAGCAGCCTACATTTTGAACAGAACCGGAAGGTCTTCAGAAAGTGGTGTTAGTCCACATGAGCTCTGGCTAGGTAAGAAACCTAGAATCAGTCACTTGCGCATCATTAGCTCTACCTGCTATGTTCATATTCCGAAGCAGAAAAGGAGTAAAATGGACAAGAAAGCGCAGAAAGGGTATCTGGTTGGATACAATGGTGATGAGAGATACCGTATCTACATTCCCAGTGAGAAACGAATCGTCCTGTCTCGAGATGTGATCTTTCAAGAGACACTTGTAGATTGTGATGAAAAAGTCAAGGTACCTATATTATCTCCATCTTCAGAGGTTGCATCAAGAGAGGAAAGTGGCGAGGAAAATAAACCAGATTCAGATACAGCTAAAACAGATTCAGATTCAGAAAAAACAGATTTAGGTTCAGGGTCTGAGCAGCAGTGTGCCATACAGGGGCAGCATAGTTCATGGTAGGCCTGATGATGGTGGTATAAATGAGGAGTTTCAGTTGGGTGCTGAGGGCACGGGATTTTAATAAGTAATACATACCAAGTTTACCGAGGGCTTTTTTATTAATTTGTTTGACGTGCTCTCGAAAGGTCAATCGTTTGTCGATGTGAACACCCAGGTATTTGACAGATTGGGAAAGGGGTATCTGAACACCCCGCACATGGATGCTAGTTGGAATTTTGCGTTTGGCGGTGAATAAAATTGATTCTGTCTTAGAGGCGTTGATTTTAATTTTCCATTTTTCCAATTGCGCCATGACCAAGTGCGTGGCATTTTGGAGCCGTCCGATCGATTTTGTGGGGGATGAGCTGGATGTGTACAGGGCTAGGTCATTGGCAAAACCTGTTATGTTGACATGATCTGGTGTGTCACTGAAGATGTTTGAGATGTACAAATTAAATAGGATAGGCGACAAAACCGAGCCCTGGGGGACACCTGCTGGGATGAGTCGTCGAGAAGAGATGGAGTCATTGACTCTCACTTGGATATATCTGTTTGACAGATAGGAGTGAATGAGGCGACATATACTGGGTGAGAATTTGGAGGAATTTAGCCGGTGTATGAGGCCTTCAATCCAGACGGAATCAAAGGTTTTTTCAGAGTCGAGCAGTAGTAGGGAGTTGAATTTGCGTTCGACATTTGGTGTTTTACATGGTCAATGACACGCGATAGTTGGTGAGTGGTGGCGTGCCGGTGCTTGAATCCCATTTGAGCGTAAGGAATGACGTTTTTAGCAGCCATTTCTGTTGAAGTCAAATTTAGTTTGAACTTAGTGTTTAAACCAAAATAATGTAGAGAGCGCTACTGATTCAATAGTTCGTCCTCCATGGAGTTTTTAGCCGAGACTAAAACCTTAAGCGGGTTGTTGTTCTACTTACAGATTAGTAAATGCGTTTCAAGTTTTGTAACCACGTTCTGCTACCAAGTTTTTCCGTCTTTCTTTCTATTAAAAGTATTAGTTCATAAAGCAGTATGAACGCCCTTTTTATTTCTTTAGGTTATGGGTCTTCAGACGTTTCCGTGACTAGTAGTTTTACCGACCAGTGTTCGGGAGTATTTTAGTTTTCAGTGTCAGTTTGTGTGAGTGTAGTGAGGTTAAGTGGCGAAATCCATGGAGCTCGCGAAGAATATAAAGCCGCTCGTAGGTGAAGGAGACTGGCCTATTTGGAAGCGGAAAATTAGAGATTTGCTCGATTATCATGAGGGAACTCTCGATGTGATCGACGGAAAATTGATTAAACCTGAACCACCAGCAGAAGGGGCTTCAGAAGAAGATGCTCGAAAGTATAAGGTAGCCTGTGATTTGTACAGAAAAGCAAATAGTTTTGCCAAGACAATGATCACCAGTACAGTTTCAGATTCCGTATATCAGAAGATTATGGATAAGATTACAGCTCATGAAGCTTGGGAGGCGTTAAAAGGACAGTTTGAGGCCACCTCGCAGGATCAGTTATTCAAGGTTTGTGCTGATTTCTTTGCGTTTGGTTGGACATTGAGTGATGATGTCTCTACTCATTTGGCCAAGCTGAGGAACCTGTGGAACGATCTTAATATTGGTTTGAAGGCTAAAAACCAAAATGCACTCCCAGATCTGATTTTGGTATGTAAAGTATTACATATTTTACCAAGCACTTTTGAGAATTTCAAATCTAGTTGGATGCTGCTCTCTAAGGATGAAACTAGGACCTTTGATGAGCTATGTACGCAGCTCATAGTTTACGAAAGAAATAGAAACTCAAGTCAGAATTCTAGTAGTGACCATACTGATCAAGAGGCTCTGTCTGCCAGGTCAAGTTATAAGAAAAAGGAGAATTCAGGTAAATTTAACAATCGTTCAGTTTCAGAGAATAAATCATCCAACACCTGCAACTACTGCCATAAGCCTGGGCATTGGGTTCGGCAATGCAAAAAGTGGATGGCTGATGGTCGTCCTGCTCGACCAGTAGCAAGTACGAGCGCCCTGAGCAATTCAGTTGACACTGTTGCTCTTGTATCGATTCACAATTCAGTATTGGCTGCAGAACCAAACAGAGATGAGTGGTGGGTGGACAATGGAGCCACAAAACATGTGACTAACCGTTCAGATTGGTTCACCTCCTTCAATAAGTTTGTCTGTTCGCACAGCATTAAAGCAGCCAGAGATGAGTGCCTGAATGCTGTAGGAAGTGGTAACATCGAAGTTATTTCCACAGTAAATGGTGAGAGTCGTCGATTGCAGCTAACAGATGTCTGGTTGGTACCAAAGATAGCCAGAAATTTGTTCTCACCATTGGCTGCTCATGATAAGCAGCAGAATAGTAAGTTTGAGTCAACAATGAGGTCATGTTCATTTTCTGTGGGCGGTGTCATGCTCTTAGAAGGTACCAGAGAGAGAAATGGCACATTATTCCGAGCTGAGATTCAGACTACTGCAAATTTAAGTAATGGTTCAACGGTAAATGTTGCTGAGACAAGTGATCTGCTTAAGCTATATCACGAAAGATGGGGTCACCAAGACAAGCGCCATATAAAAGAAAAACTTGAACGTGAATTGGACATTAAAGTCAAGCTGAACAGCAACATTTGTGAACCCTGTGTTTATGGGAAAGCACATCGTTTGCCGTTTGGTACCAGAAGAAAAACGTCAAAACCAGGAGAGCTCATATCAGCTGATGTGTGTGGTCCCTTTAATGATTCATTTAAGAAAAATCGCTATTTAGTAGTGTTCAAAGATTCGTACACTAAATTTCGATATGCATATTGTAACGATTTATGTTCTTAGTAAATAATTTATTAACAATCGTTCACGTTTGAGTACATACACTGTTCACATTCGCGCACTTACACAATGACAGAATCACAATACACGGTTGTAACGCGGTTGTCGCACGATTTATAACGCGGCACGGCACAATTTATAACTCGAAGCGTCTATATCCGGACTCCGAATTGAACTGAACTCGGCGGTGCTCGTGGGCCCGTTTTTATACCTGGTGCCCGGTCGAGAACGTTCGGGGACGAACGGGGAGGTTCCCGAATGTTCGCGAACGGTCCCTTAGCCTTCCACAGGTCGTTGACCTTGCGACGCCGGCAGCCCATTTGACCGGCGCCAGTGCGGCCTCGCAACAATATGTTATCAAAGAGAAGTCAGATGTCAAATCAGCTTTGGAACAAATGCTGAATCATGCAGAAAAACAAGGGCACTGCATCAAAGAGCTATTAAGTGACAACGGAGGAGAGTTTAATAATGCAGAGATACATGAGGTTCTGAAGAGAAGGGGTATCACACAGAGATTAACAGCCCCCTTCACGCCTGAGCAGAATGGTGGCAGTGAGCGGGAGAACCGAACCATCATTGAAATGGCAAGAACCTTCATGCATTCAAATCCAGATGTCCAGTTTCCACAAATGCTTTGGGCTGAGTTAGTCACCACAGCAGCCTACATTTTGAACAGAACCGGAAGGTCTTCAGAAAGTGGTGTTAGTCCACATGAGCTCTGGCTAGGTAAGAAACCTAGAATCAGTCACTTGCGCATCATTAGCTCTACCTGCTATGTTCATATTCCGAAGCAGAAAAGGAGTAAAATGGACAAGAAAGCGCAGAAAGGGTATCTGGTTGGATACAATGGTGATGAGAGATACCGTATCTACATTCCCAGTGAGAAACGAATCGTCCTGTCTCGAGATGTGATCTTTCAAGAGACACTTGTAGATTGTGATGAAAAAGTCAAGGTACCTATATTATCTCCATCTTCAGAGGTTGCATCAAGAGAGGAAAGTGGCGAGGAAAATAAACCAGATTCAGATACAGCTAAAACAGATTCAGATTCAGAAAAAACAGATTTAGGTTCAGAAAAACCAGAGTCAGAACAACCAGACTCACCAAAGATAACTCGAAATTTGCGCAACAGAGATACTATTCATCCCCCCAAGTATTACAAAGACTTTGTATGCTTGATGGTGAACGAGGAAGAGCCACAAAGTTATGATGAGGCCCTCAAGAGATCTGACAGTGCATCGTGGCAGAAAGCTATGGATAGTGAAATGGCTTCCTTAAGAGAAAATCAGACGTTCAAATTGGTCGAGTTGCCTATTGGTGCAAAGGCTATACCCTGTAAATGGGTTTATCGATTGAAGCTCAATTCAGATGGCTCAGTTTCTAAACACAAAGCTCGAGTTGTGGCAAAGGGCTATGATCAGAGAAAGGGCATTGACTACAGCCAGACCTTCAGCCCTGTTGTTAAGTTGCAAACCATTCGCCTCTTGCTTGGTGTTGCAGCATTAGAGAAGATGCATTTAGTCCAATTTGATGTTTCCACAGCATTTCTATATGGAAAACTTGATGAGACCATCTTCATGAAACAACCAGAAGGTTACAATGATGGCTCAGACAGAGTTTGGAAATTGACTCGAAGCTTGTATGGTCTAAAACAATCCCCTCGTTGTTGGAGTCGGAGGATTGGAGAGTTTTTGAAATCACTCAGGTTCAAAGTCAGTGATGAGGACCCCTGTATGTTCATTAGAGAAGAAGGTGGAGTGAAAACCATCCTGGTCCTGTATGTAGATGATGGGATCATAGCATCTACAAGCCGTGAAGAATTGGACAAGTTTCTAAGTCAACTCAGAGCTGAATTTAAAATAGTATCAGAGGAGGCATCATATTTTTTAGGCCTTGAAATCAAAAAACAAACAAATGGTGACATCAAGGTGTGTCAAGAGTCCTATGCCCGAAAAATCCTTGAGAAGTTCAACTTTATTGGATGTAAGCCAGTTAAAACTCCAATAGTAAGTTCAGAACCAGGGAAAGCAATTCAAACAGAAGGGAAGTACCCATATCGGCAAGCTGTGGGATCCTTGATGTATCTGATGTTGGGATCCAGACCTGATTTGGCATATGCAGTTGGGTTCTTATCTAGATCTCTGGAAAACCCAACAGCTGAAGATATTGGCAGACTCAAGCGAGTTTTCCGGTACATTGCAGGTACATTAGATTTTGGATTGCTCTATCGCCATGATGAAGAGAATGGAATTTTGACTTGCTACTCAGAGGCAGACTTTGGAGGTTGCATTCAGACAGGCAGATCAACAACAGGAGTTCTGGTGACCTATGCAGGAGCTGCTGTTTCTTGGTTAAGTCAGCGCCAGGGTTCTGTCACCGACTCCACTACAGAGGCTGAAGTGGTTGCGGCCAGTGAAGCTTCAAAAGAAATTATTTGGCTTAGTCGTCTTTTGAGTCAAATGAGCAAGTTGAGAGAAATACCAGTTCTGCAGATTGACAACGCAGCGGCAGTAAGGTTGGCTGAAAATCCGGAGAACCATCGCAGGACCAAACATATTCAGAGGAAGCACTTCTTCGTGAGAGAACATGTCACTGAGGGAAGACTGGCTGTTGAACAAGTATCTTCGGAACTACAAGTTGCAGATGCCATGACCAAACCTATATCGGCGCCGCGTTTTCAAATTTTGTGTGGTAGGATGGGACTTGTGTAATGTGCTCTCAAATAATGTTTTCATTTTTCCTTACAAAGCATTTAGTTTATTTTGCATTTAAACAAGGGAAAGTGTTGAAGTCAAATTTAGTTTGAACTTAGTGTTTAAACCAAAATAATGTAGAGAGCGCTACTGATTCAATAGTTCGTCCTCCATGGAGTTTTTAGCCGAGACTAAAACCTTAAGCGGGTTGTTGTTCTACTTACAGATTAGTAAATGCGTTTGAAGTTTTGTAACCACGTTCTGCTACCAAGTTTTTCCGTCTTTCTTTCTATTAAAAGTATTAGTTCATAAAGCAGTATGAACGCCCTTTTTATTTCTTTAATTTCTGCATTTAGTGGGGCTAGGATTATTTTTTCGAACAGTTTGGAGAGGGTAGGTAACAGGCTGATGGGGCGGTAGCTGGCGGGATCAGACGGTTTTTTCCCGGGTTTTGGAAGGGGGGTGATGGTGGCGACCTTCCATGAGGCCGGGAAGTATGTGAGGCGGAGGCATGAATTGAAAATATTTGTGAGGAGAGTGAGAGCTTTCCGGGGGAGGTTTTTCCAATGCGATGTTTTGAATTCGGTCGTGTCCTGGTGCTTTGTTGCCTTTCAATTTGAGTAAGAACTTTCGTATTTCACTTGGCGTCGTGAACTTCAATTTGTCATCTGCGTGAGTGATAGGTGTAGAAAGTATTTTGTTAGTTTGTTTGTGAATATGCTGCTTGAATGAATCGTTTCCTCTGGCTTCGGTATCTGTATGAACGGTAATGAACTGCTTGACAAGGGCCTCAGATTTTTCCTCGTCGGATAGAGCAAGGTCTGCGCCGGATCTGAGCGTGGGAATGCGCGATTGGGACTTATTATTGAACATTTTAGTTAGTCGAAATAGGGACGTTCTGTCTGTGGAAGCCAGTTTCTGATTCCAAGTTTCGCGTTGCCAAATTTGCAACTCCATGCGGACTGATCTCTGGATGTTATTGAAAAGTAGCCTGTCGCTTCGCAGTCTTGTGCGCTGCCACCTACGCCGGACGTGGTTCTTAAAGGCAATTAATTCGGATATTTTAGATGGGAGAGCGGGAGGAGGTCGGCGATGTTTTGCCTTCGGTACCGAAAGGTTTAGGCCATCTTGAATCAACCGTGTAAGGGTTTCCACCTCTGTGTCAATGTGGTTTGTGGACGTGAGGGTGGGATTTGCCGAGGGAATAGCATCATTCAAGAACCCGCGGTATTGTTTCCAATTTGCTGAACGGTAATCAAGACGAGGGGTTGTGTTTGTGACGGTAATCGGTGAGGAGATTTTGAACACAACGGGGACATGATCGCTGTGCCCTTCGGTCAATGTATCCATGTCCTGAACCAAATGGGAATGGGATGTAAGGACAAAATCTAGGATACTGGGGGTTTGCCTGTCATTCATCGGAAAGAAGGTAGGGGAGGAAGAGGTCACAATTTCTATGGTGTTGTCAGATAGTAGCTCATGTAGTACCCTTCCACTTTCATTTTTCGAGCACAACCCCACATTGCGTGTGTGGCATTCCAATCAGCCGCCACTATAGTAGGGTTAGGAGAACTGATAACACTGAATTACGGTCAAGGTTGTTTTTTGGAGGATTGTATGCGCCCATTATCCGAATTTGACGGTTTTTGTACGGTTGTACGGGACCTGGATGCCAACTACGTCCATTCCATTGACTGGGGGAGTCTCTATTTGTGTGTGTTTCAGATTGTTCTTAATTGCTATTGAAACCCCCCTATGAGGCCTGTCAGCTCTGTAGATATCGTAATCGGGGATAACGATTTTGACACGTTCCGTGAGCTGGGTTTCTGTGAGAATGACAATGTCTATTTTGTGGCGTCTTAAAAGGTTAATAATTTCAAGTATGTTTTTCTTTAACCCTCTGACATTCTAAAGCATTAAATTGTACAAGTTGTTTAATTTATGGGCGGCCATCAAATAGGTATGAGTATTTTGCTACAATCGTGATTTTATCAAAGGCGGAAGGTGCAGATTTGAGCTCACTCACCATTTTTCGTAGGTCAGAAATTATGCTGGGAATTCCCATAGCTGTTAGCTCCTTGAAGATCTCGTCCTCTCTGATAATAGCAAGGGGAGAGACTTGGGTTGGTGTGAGCAGTTGAACTGGTGATGAAGGGACGGCAGGTATACCATTGTAGCAAATGAGGGTCCGTTTGGCGGTATTAAATTCCGAGCCGAACCGTTATTTACTGTCGAAGTCCGCAAAGTAGGTCAAGGAATTCCAGGCGGAGTGCGGCCTACCTGCCGTCGGAGAGTTGCTTCCATCTGGGACTGACATTGGCGGAAACTGGCTACATGATCGCCGCCGCAATTAGCGCAAGGCACGGGTTTATTTTCTTTGTCACAAGATGAGACATTGTGATTTCCGCCGCACCTTACACAGCGGATCTGTAGGTTGCAATGTCGGGATGAGTGGAAAAACCGCTGGCACCGGAAACACATCGTAATATGGCCAGATGAGCGGTATTTCTCAACCCTGAATTTGTGGTACAGGATCGAAGGTATGGTCTTGAATGACTGTATCGTCACATCTTGGGAAGTAGTGATATAACAAAAATGGGTAGAGTCTTTTTGGACCCATTTTCAAACTTCGTGAACTGGTGTACACCCACTACACTCTTCAGTTGGTCGCAAATACTGGCCAAAATTTCGTCAGGGGTGAAGGTGGCCGGCAGCCCATGTATCACAAAACGATTCTGACGATCGCTCTTAAAACCATATGTATGGAAGAGAAGTCCTTTCTCCTTCAGCCGCTTTGAAATAGCATCATGGTCCTGTCGGGTGCGGGCGCAGATGTGGGTGGTTTTCCCTCTGTGTTTTAGGAAAAATTGATCCTTTGCGAGGTCTTTTAGCTGATGAATTCACTCGCGTTTGAGGGCGCTCCGTCGAGGATGATTGGAGGGATTTTATCTATTTGACGAGAGTCAGATGGGCTTATCCTTTCAGGGGCATCTGCAAGGAGTGCATAAGCATTATTTGTTGGTATTGTTGGTTGCGAATCCATGAGCGCCAACTCAGATTCAGGGTCGCTATTTGTGGTCAGAAGTGTGGCAGCTTTGGCGGACTCCGATTTACGGTCAAGGGCGAGTTTGACCTTCTTCCGAAGGGTTGCGCAATCTTCGTCACGTTTGACAGATTTTGGCATCGTTGATTTCGTGGAGTTCAGTGAGCGAGGGCCGGAGGACTCGCTTTGACGGGTGGTGGTTTGCCGGAACCTCAGCAGCTCGGAGCGGAGGGAAAGGCAGTCCAATAAGTTTTAGGGGCGAGGAGGCTCGGGCCTTTAAGGGGGCGTCAGACAGTCCCTTGCAAAGTAATCCCAATTTATTGAAACTCCTGTATGGAAATTCAAACTTTTTTTTTTGCAATATGCTCGTAAGACTTGTAAAATTTCTCTAGCCTATAAAAAAAATAAAATATTTTCAAATTTTTAAATTTTAAATTTCGTAACTTTGAAGTTATGAGAAGTTGGCAGTTGAATCATCTCTTAGAGAACAACAACAAGTCTTAAAAGGATATTGCGAAAGAAAAAAGTCTGAATTTTCATACAGGAGCTTCAAAAAATTGGGAATACTTTTGGGAAATCAGGCCGTGCGGCATGGGTCTGGCGGGGTAGGGTGGCCAATGGCGACAGTTCGGCATTTTCTGCCGCTAGATCGAGTTGCGTCGACAGACCCCCTTGAAGGGACTGACAAGAGAGAGAGAGAGAGAGAGGTGCGAAGCTGAGAGTGAGAAAGGATGAAAAAGGGTTTTCCTTTCCTGTTTGCCAGAGAGAAAATTCTTTTCTGTTAAAATTACCTGACCTCTTCAAGATACTGAATAGTAAACATTTTTTCTGGGTTTATTCATAGAGAAATGACCCCGTCTTGGTTTTCATATGGTTACAGACACTTGCTCAGTGTAAAAAGGTATCTCATCAACTTTCCGATTGGACCAAATTTGGGTGTTGGTGAGGGGGGGGATCAAATGTGTTTTTGAAAATTGGATTTTTTGAGATTGGGCAAGCGGGGTATCGTTTTCCACTAAATTTTGGACTGTGAATCCAACGAAATGTGTCCCAGAACGATTGGCACCCACTGGAAGAACTTATGGGTCAAATTGGGTATCTATAACCTATTTGGAATATGTTTTTTCGGGATTTCTGGTACCCAGGCGTGTGGGTTATCATTTTTTACTAAATTATGGACGCTGAATCGATTGGGATTTGTCCGGGACCCACCACATCCACTGTTTCCATTTTCCCGATGTTGAAGAAATGAGTCTCCATGCGCCTGAACCGAGGAATAACCAACCCATGTGAAAAAGTACATGAATAAAAAACTTTTATAAAAACAACGTTTTTCATATGCACTAAAAAGTAGAAAATAATTTTCCTATGAGCCTGGCAGAATTTCTGAATAAATTGCTCACATTATGCTAACAGACTTTATAACAATTTCCAATTCTTATAAAACGAAAAACGTTGGGCGCATTTTGTATTATTATTATGAATGTTCATTTTAGAATCATATAAATATGAGATTTATATGAGGTAATACTAAACTACTGTTTATTTCTGACAATATATTAATTTTACAAATTATCTATGATAATTATTAATATAATTGAACATATGATTATATTATTTATAAATCACTAATTGTGATTGTAAATGAAACATTTTCATAGTAACTTATGAATATATTTAATTCATTTAAAGTAAAATTTTATTTCTGCAAAATTATGTAACAAATATGTATTTGAAGAATTATTGTAGAAATCATGATTTTAATGTTCATTTATATGAAAAATTTTGAATTCGTTAATGATGATTAGTATTATTGCATATGATTATATCAAATGATTTCTAATGTTCACAATTCAATTCCGTGAAACTGTATTAACTGAATATTATGTCAACTGAATTAATATAAAGAAATTTCATTTTATAGAAATGTGAGCGTATTAGAATGATCTTGATGTTTGAGTACATGCGCCCAATGTTTTTCGTTTTATAAGAATTGGAAATTGTTATAAAGTCTAATGTGACCAATTTATTCAGAAATTCTGCCAGGCTCATAGGAAAATTATTTTCTACTTTTTAGTGCATATGAAAAACGTTGTTTTTATAAAAGTTTTTTTATTCATGTACTATTATTTTCTACTTTTGGTTGGTTATTCCTTGAATAATCAACCTATGTTTTCATGCAAAAGGTCAACCTCTCCGATTCGGCTTAAAATTTTTTTCTGGACGTTTCAAGGTGTCTAGATCAAAAAAGGTCAATGTCCGTACGCCGTCCGCCATAGGGGTAGGGGTCAAAATTTGTTTTTTAAAAATTGATTTTTCGAGATTTTGAGCGATCTAGGCGAGTGGGGTATCATTTTCCACTAAATTTTGGACGCTGAATCCAAGCGTTTAATTGCCCCTCTCAATCCCGTTATGTCAATAGTGGCCAATGTTTTAGGTGCAATGGCTTTGAGGACTCTGCCATAGTCAGCATCTTCTAACCCAGTTAAAAAATCAAGGGGAAGACGTCACTTGGTGGGCATCTCATATTTGTCATAAGTAACCTCACATCTGGTTAGGAAGTCTGTTAAGGACTCACACAGGAATTTTTTCAATTTTGGGAGGTTAGGTAGAGCCCTGGCGGTTTGTGCGTTTTCCTTCTCCATTATGAAGTGGAGGATACTGATAGTCAATTGTGAGTTCCAGTAACGAATCGAGTAAATCGATGTTGTGGTCAATCGATTGCAAAGGATATTAGATGCACAATCTCGGGTGACGTCACGTCTCGTGCCGTGAACCTATAACGGCAATGGCGGACCACCAACTTCAAATTTGTCAAATTAAACGTAACGACTCAATCGAACAATAATGAGTTTGTTACACGACCACAACAAGTACGCGAAGTACATCAATAAGTGACCTCTGAATAAAGAACGACCACCATAGAGAAAAGAGAAGAAACGGAAAAAAAAATGTTCGAAATTCGAGTTAACCTGGTACGATAACGTCCATCAACACAGACAGGTATTGACGGGAAGTTTCCTTTCCTCAACACTTACAGGATCTTCCTGAGACGTTGTGATATAGATCCCATCCTCGTCGCTACTGAAGTGTCGAGGGTTTCAAAAGATGCACGGGTTGCGAACAATTCTCTATTTAGGGAAGATGTCCAGTGCAGGGCGACCAGACCATCCGCTCGGACTCGACTGACTCGAGACACGCTCCCCGCCGGACTATCGATCCCCGATATTACAATCGAACTCGGCATAGCCGATTAAGTACGACAATCGACTCCATACACTTCATGAACTAGACTGCCTACGCCACGGTTTAATCTAGACTAGGATGAATGGCGTGTGGGATTTCATGTTCCACTAAATTTTGGACCCTGAATCGATTGGAATGGGTCCGGGACCCGCCACATCCACTGTTTCCCCCATTCGAGGAATAACCAACCCGTGTGTAATAATTTGCAGGGTTTTTGATCTAGACACCTTGAAATGTCCAGAAAAAAATTTTGAGCCGAATCGGAGAGGTTGACCTTTTGCATGAAAACATAGGTTGATTATTCAAGGAATAACCAACCAAAAAAAGAGTTCACCCTGTAAGCCTCTCTCGAATTAAAATGTGTTTGAATTTACTATAATTTAATTCGGGTTTCTTCGGAGACTAGCGAGAGGATACGGGATAAGTCCAAGACTTACGACTGAGCAACTAGGGATACCAAGGATGAGCATAAAATACATTGATACAAAATGAATTATGATTGAAACAAGGACACGTTGCAAAGTCGTATGCAAGTCAAACGCTCAACGAATAGGAGCAGCGGCTATTGACCATCGAAAAAGAATTGCTTGCCATCGTATGGGCAGTTCAATACTTCAGGCCGTACCTTTTTGGAAGAAAATTCAAAATATACACCGACCACCGCCCTTGACAATGGCTTCAGTCCATAAAGGAACCGAGCTCAAAGTTGTTTAAATGGAAAACTCGGCTTGCCGCCTACGATTTCGACATCGAATACAAAAGGGGTTGCCTCAACACAAATGCGGACGCCTTGTCGCGCGTCGAAATCCTTACCACTTCTTACAATTACCACCAAACCGAGAAGGAGGTCGAATTTGGGGTGGGATTGGAATATATTAAATTTGAGGTATAAATTTCGAATTTGAAAGAGTTCGCCGCACGGTACGAGAGTACAGCTGTCTCCTCGTGTCGATCCGTGAGCAGTTTTAACAGTGAATGGTTCGTGTTGGGTTTTGTGGGGAAAAATTGTTCGGCAATCGTAGGGTTAATATAGGAGCGTGTGCTCCCGGTGTCAATTAGTATTCTTAGGTTGGTTTTAGGCATGATTATGAACGGTAATTCACTGATGGTTTTACGTTCAATCATGTTCAGTTCGAACTCTGGGACTGATGTCCCTGTCCGCCTAAAAAAAGTCTGGTTCTTCTGTTTCGGTAGTTTCATCCTCAGTGTAATTTCGACAGTTTGGGCAACATTGTTCGAGTTCCGGGGGTTCATAATCCGTTGACTGTTCGTCTCCGTCTGGGTCTTCGATATTGTGGAAGTTAGGATTTGACATTTGCCAGCTCATTGGGGTTGGTTTGTTTCTTGTTTGAACGGAATTAGATCTAGCGAAATTTGGAGCGGGTTTAGAGTTTGGAAATTTCGGTCGAGGGGTAAGGTTTTGCGTAGAACTTCGTTGTTCGTAGTTCTGAGGTTTTTGCTGGTTTGAGGTTGGAGTTTTGAAGGGTTGTTTTACGAAATTGTGAGGGGGGTTTTTGTGGATTTTTGGTCCAGTTACTCTGGTTACTATTAAAACTGTAAGTTTTTTGCTTAGTAGGTCCACTGACGGTTATGCTTATGGACTCCCTAAAGGAAATAGGCGTAACCGACTCCGCTCTAGCTTGGTTCTCAAGCTACCTCTCAAATAGAGGGCAGGTTGTGTCTCTCGAAGGCCGCATGGGAGATCCATGTGCCAACGACTATGGTGTTATTCAGGGCTCAACTTTGGGACCACTTCTCTTTCTGGTTTTTGTTGATCTTATCTTTGAACTTGGTCTTCCAGCAACAGTATACCTCTTTGCAGACGACACGGTTGTTCTGGTTGAGGGGCAGGATTGGGGAGAACTCTTTGCGCGTGCTGGGAGTGTGATGAATGTAGTAAATGACTGGTTTACTGCGAATCTGCTCACGCTCAATGTTAAAAAAACGAAATACATGGTAGTTTCAAGTACGAGGGATCTACCTTGTGGGTCCACGTATCGTATCACTGTGCATTCGCACCTTTCTGCCCAAGGACCTTGTGCTTGCGCTCCCCTCGAGAGAGTAAGTGAATATAGGTACCTGGGTATAATAGTGATCGATGATAAGCTAACATGGGAAAGGCACACGAATTACATGGTAACCAAGCTCAGTAAATTCACCAGGATTTTCTACAATATTCGCAATGTGCTTGATCCGTCCACCCTAAAGACGATTTATCACACGCTCGTTCAGTCCGTCTTACAGTATGGCATACTCGTGTGGGGTGGAGCGGTGGCTTCTCATCTCAATAAGGTATTCACGCTTCAAAAAGCCATTCTAAAAATTATTTGTCGCAAAAATCGTAGGTTTCCTTCGTCTGACCTTTTTAGGGAAACGCGCATGTTTACTCTAAAACAGCTCCTGGCGAAATCATTGCTGCTTTATTATCATAAAAACCCGTATATCTTGGAAAGTGACAGGCCTGTTTCTTATCATACAAGATTCATAGATCAGGGTAATGTAATGAACCCTAAGCCTCGCCTAGCTATGACTACTAGAAGTCCTCTTTATTTGCTTACGTTTTCATCAAAGTTTGGCAAAATATTCATGTGATGTCCCTTCAATCTTTCTTTGCCAGGTGTTCTCGGGTTAGGTGTTTGTGGTGTATTTAAAGTGACCGCATTCAACATCGACTTAAGTTCTTGTATCTGATTTTGTTGGTGAATTATGATTTGATTTAGCCTTTGGGACTCGGTTTCACCGCCCACGGCTCCTAGTTGTTCCGAGGTTGGGTCCATCTGGTCTAATAGTCTTTTGGCTACGAAATTTAGGAACCCTGATGGTTTTGGGGTCTCCAGTATGCCGGGGAGAGGTTTGATCCCCCTGCTATGCAATTATTCTTTCTGGGACTTAGGCAGCTTGGAAAAGTTTGAAATTATGCGTAAAAATGGAACTTTCAGAACTGGAATCAATGAACAATGAACAATAGGTGCGAACCTAAATGGTATTTAAATAAGATGAAATCAAAGGAATTAAATATTAAAGAGGTGCGTCTCTGCTCTTATCTGACTTCCTGAAGTGGGCTCCGACGGGATGTTGTCGTCTTCTTCTTTTTTTGAAGGTCGAGTTCATGTGAACAGTGACGAAGAGATTTACCGGCTGGCTTGCAGTATGGTTGAGAAGGTCGACGGAGGATGGAGTGCAGCGTAGGGGAATTCTTGTTTTTCTAAGTTAATCGCTAATCGACGGTCGTTTGTCACCTTTCCTTCGCTGGCATTGGAGTTAAGTATGGCCTCAAGGGCTTCAAGGATGGGTCTCAGAGTTTCCAAGGTTCAAAAAGTAAAATTTAAAACTCAGAGCAACGGAATGAGGAGGTCGCAATTGACAGGGTCCTTTCCAAGATCTGGTGCAGCTACTGAAGGGGTACTCGAGTTTTTCGGTCCACAGATGATCTTTGATAGTTGCGGGGCAAAATTAAAATTAAATAACTCACTGGATGATAGTCGTGAACATATCAGGAGTCCAGGAGGAGTCGTTGATGTCGTTAGTGGTCCCCTAGGTTTCAACAGCCAAAATTCGGGCAAACTCCATGTTCATTCGCAAATGCACATTAATTTGTCCTACCGACTGCGCCAGATACGAAGATGATTTCCTCGGGTAGATTTTTAAAAAGGTTTTTTATTGATAAAACACCGACTTGGTACAGGGGAGCGACACACACTAACGGAATTACAGTCAAGACTGAGCTTGGAAGGCTTGGCCGGCCCTACTTATAAGGTGTCTCTAGCTGATGCAGCAGCCTTGGTCCTTATGAGATATAAGATACGAGATGAGCACTAATAGTTCATGTAACTTGTATCCACCCATTTTGGTTGGTTATTCCTTGAATAATCAACCTATGTTTTCATGATAATGGTCAACCTCTCCGATTCGGCTCAAAATTTTTTTCTGGACGTTTCATGATGTCATGATCAAAAAAAGTCAATGTCCGCCGTCTGCCGTCCATCCATCAGGTCTTTTCATTCTTCCCGTTCCTACGCCTTGCGGCTTTACCGGGGCTTGCTTACTGCCTGATGGTTGCGCCTTCTCTCCTGCCGTGCGTTTCGCCACTGCTATTCAGCAGTGCCCTGGATGGACCTCGCGGAGGTAGCACGGTTGGGACCAGGTGGGGCTTCTTGGCGTGATTGGCGTGTGGGCCATCCTTTTGCAGTCATTACTTGATGGGCAAACTTTTTTGTGCCCTCTGCATTGCTCCTAGATTGAAACGCAGCCTGCCATGGGCTCTCTTCATCTGCGGCCAGACCCAGGACTGCCAGCCATCGCCTACGCGCAGTTTCGTACTTTCGGGCTTTTGTCCGTCTGCCGTCCATTGTCCACGCCGTTTTTGGTAGTAGAACATTTTCTAAAAATCTGAAATTTGGGTCAGGGGTCTGTTCCCGGCCGAGACGGATCCTCGAAACTTTTCAGCCCGATCGGACCAAATTTGGGGGGGGGGGGGGGGGGGTAGGGGTCAAAATGTGTTTTTTGAAAAATGGATTTTCGAGATTTTGGGCGATCTATGCGAGTAGGGTGTCATTTTCCACTAAATTTTGGACGCTGAATCTAATGAAATGGGTCCCAGAACGATTGGCACCCACTGGAAGAAGTAATGGGTCAAATTGGGTATTTATTACCTATTTTGAATATGTGTTTTCGGGATTTCTGCTACCTAGGTGTGTGGGGTATAGTTTTCCACTAAAGTTTGGACGCTGAATACAATAAAATGGGTCCCAGAACGATTGGCACCCACTGGAAGAAGTAATGGGTCAAATTGGGTATTTATTACCCAATTTGATTATGTGTTTTCGGGATTTCTGCTACCTAGGCGTGTGGGGTATCATTTTCCACTAAATTTTGGACGCTGAATTCAATGATGTGTGTCCCAGAACGATTGGCACCCACCGGAAGAAGTTATGGGTCAAAATGGGTATGTATCCACCCATTTGGTATGTGTCAGGATTTCTGGTACCTGGGCGTGTGGGGTATCATATTCCACTAAATTTTGGACCCTGAATCGATTGGAATGGGTCTGAGACCCGCCACACCCACTGTTTCCCCCATTCGAGGAATAACCAACCCGTGTGTAAGAATTTGCAGATTTTTTTTCTAATTGATCAAACTTTTCATCAATTATATCCATGAGCCTTTGCAATGGGTCTGCCTCCCTTGCTGTTGGTTCTGGTTTGTGAAGAGCTTTCAGATTTTTTAGTACATTAGCATAAGATGAGAGGTTTTCTACAACTGACGACTTCCTGCTTGAGCTTTGACACATGATCGGTTTTTTGGGAATAAATTGAGTTTTTTGTTGTTTGGTTACATTATTGCGAGTTTCTTGCGCGCTGGATTTTCGAGATTTTGGGCGATCTATGCGAGTAGGGTGTCATTTTCCACTAAATTTTGGACGCTGAATCTAATGAAATGGGTCCCAGAACGATTGGCACCCACTGGAAGAAGTAATGGGTCAAATTGGGTATTTATTACCTATTTTGAATATGTGTTTTCGGGATTTCTGCTACCTAGGCGTGTGGGGTATAGTTTTCCACTAAAGTTTGGACGCTGAATACAATAAAATGGGTCCCAGAACGATTGGCACCCACTGGAAGAAGTTATGGGTCAAATTGGGTATATATTACCCATTTTGAATATGTGTTTTCGGGACGTCTGGTACCTAGGCGTGTGGGGTATCATTTTCCACTAAATTTTGGACGCTGAATTCAATGATGTGTGTCTCAGAACGATTGGCACCCACCGGAAGAAGTTATGGGTCAAAATGGGTATGTATCCACCCATTTTGTATGTGTCAGGATTTCTGGTGCCTAGGCGTGTGGGGTATCATATTCCACTAAATTTTGGACCCTGAATCGATTGGAATGGGTCTGGGACCTGCCACACCCACTGTTTCCCCCATTCGAGGAATAACCAACCCGTGTGTAAGAATTTGCAGATTTTTTCCTTTCTCCTCACATTTACTGGATCGGAGGAGAAAGCAATTTGAAGCCACCATTGAAAGCGTACAAGTATAAATCGCGTGTCAGCCAGCCTAAGTGAGTTTCCATCCAACAGCCAAGTTTCTCTTCAGTAAATTTTCGCTCTGAACCGAATTACATTCTGTGAAAACTCTTTCCCAACGTGAATTCTCTTACTGGGTGTATTTTATTTTATCCCAAAGGCGACTGTTAGAGGTGAAACGTTCCTTTTGATGTCAACTTTCGTATTGCTCTGTGTTGTTGACCTTATTACCCAGAGGCTAACAAGGCAGAAAGAAAAAGGTCGACGGAATGAAACAGAGTTGAGTTTGACGGCCAACCGATCAAGAGAAGCGAGACCTTTTAGCTACTTATAGACTTACTACACTCCGGCAAAGCTTGCTCACGATGAGACGGCAATCAAGATTTAGGGATAAGAAAAAGTAGAAAATGTTCTAAAAATCTGAATTAGATCAGGGACCCATTTCTGGCTCTAATTGGGGCTTACATTCAAAATAGGTACATAGACACCCATTTTTACCCATAACCTCTTATTCACTGGATTTAGTGTCCAAAATTGAATACACATTTTTACTCAATTCGGTGGGAGGGGGAATGTAAGGGTCAAAATGTATTTTCAAAAATGGATTTTCGGGATTTTTGCAGATCTAGGCGTGTGGGGTGTCATTTTCCATTAAATTTTGGACGCTGAATCCAACGGAATGGGCCCCGGAACGATTGGCACCCACTAAAAGAAGTCATAAATCAAAATGAGTATCTATCTACCCATTTCAAATGAATTATCAAGATTTCTGGTACCTAGTTTTTAGCCGAACAGTCGACTGCTGGTTTTATGGTTTTTTATTCCTTGAATAATCAACCTATGTTTTCATGTAAAAAGTCAATCTTTCCGATTCGGCCCAAGATTTGTATTTGGAGGTTTCAAGGTGTTTAGATCAAAATTAGCAAATATCCGTCCGCCTTCCACTCCGATTTTGATAGTAGAACATTTTCTTAATATAAAATTTAGGTCAGGAACCCGTTTCCGGCTCTAGTTGGCCCTCGAAACATTTCAGCCCGATCGGACCAAATTTGGGGGGAGGGGTAGGGGTCTAAATGTGTATTTCGAAAAATTGGTTTTCGAGATTTTTGGCGATCTAGTCGTGATGGATATCATTTTCCACTAAATTTTGGAATCCAATGAAATGGGTCTTCGAACGATTAGGCCTTTTGGATGAGGTTATGGGTCAAAATGCGTACCTATCTACCCATTTCAAATGTGTTTTCGAGATTTCTGGCACCTAGGCGTGTGGGGTATTATTTTTTACTAAATTCTGGACGCTGAATCGATTGGGTTGAGTCACCATGTGCCTGGTCCGAAGAATAACCAACCCTGTGATTTTCACTTACATTCGGACGCTGAACCGGTTGAGGCGGTTTTCGGTCAAACTAATCGTGAATGTTCTAGGTCCACCTAGAATAATTAGCCGATCTAGAATAACTTGCAGCATTATTTACAACTTGAAAGACGCGCTTCTGGGCGACAAAGATCACATTCTAGGCGATTTGTCTCAAATCTCTGTGGCGTACTTTGCATCTCTCCTACTTCTGATGACGCTAATATTACCTTATATATTATCCCTCACCCATTATTATTCATGAATCCAATTATAATCATGAAATGTGTTGGAAAGGTATCAGTGAGTATGTGAGTGTGCTATATTTCAACCACAAACTTTGCAGTTTTCCTGTTTTTCAATGACTGGGATCTGACGAAGTTATTTTCATATCACTGTTCAAATAGGCAAACACTTATATAAAAGCTAACGTTATTTTATTTTTTTTTTTTAAAGGAGTGCTGAGGGAGAAGGAATGCTTAATAATAGGAAGTGTATTATTGGTCGGATTTGAACTCCCCACCGGTCGTTAATGTTATCAGTCACAACCCCTCTAAGTTTGAAAGCAAAACCATGATTTTGCATGGAAAACTACAATTAGGACTTTCACGGTTATTCCCTCAGAAAACGCGGGATATATACGTATCTGATTGTTTTCTTGAACCATTGGCACATTAATGTCAGGTTACAAAGTGGGAGCTACACGAATCAAATTTGAAGGTGGTTTTGTCAGGGTCATTCGACATGTATTCAATGGTAATGTAAAAACTCACCATAGTTGAGAGGAACAAGAGATGGAAGGAGAAGAGTAGTTGGACGTACGTAGATGTGAGACTTCGAGACAGTTAGTCAGCTTCACTGGCCGGCTAATAGGATTACGTAGGTACACTCAGTCTCTCGTGCGTGCGCGTGTACTTCTTTTGAAATCAATATGTTGTGCGGACCTGCTTCCCGAATCGTACCATGAACAATGAGTTTTTCAGGCAAGGTGCCGTCCGCTTTTAGGCTAGTAGGAAATTTTGCTAAAAACCTGAAATTTTGGTCAGGGACCCGTTTCCGGCTCTAGTTAGTCTTGGAAACTTTTCAACCCGATCGGACCAAATTTTGGCGGAGTAGGGGTCAAAATGTGAATTTCGAAAAAAGGATTTTTGAGATTTTTGGCGATCCAGGCGTGTGGGGTATCATTTTCCACTAAATTGTGGACGCTGAAGCCAATGAAATAGATCCCAGAACGATTGGAACCCACCGGAAGAAGTTATGGTACAAAATGGGCGTCCATATACCCACTTCAAATGTGCGTTTTCGAGATTTTTGGTATCTAGGCGTGTGGGGTATCATTTTCCACTAAATTTTGGACCTGGAATCGATTGGAATGGATCCAGGACCCGCCACACTCACAGTTTTCCCCATGTTGAAGAAATGAGTCTCCATGCGCCTGGTCCGAAGAATAACCAACCCGTGTGAAAGAATTTGCAGCGTTTTCCTAAACTCCCTAAACGTATGATTTAGTTTTCCATTTTAAAACGAACGAGAGTTGTGCAGGCATTGATGGCCCCTTATTAACAACCATGAAGGTGGTACGGTTTACCCATAGATACCTTATCCGCAACAAGTTTCCAAGTAATCAAACGAAACTAGTGCTTTCTACAATGGTAGCAACAATTCAATTAAGATTTTTTTGAATTTCGTTTTCCCTATTTTAGGAATCTTCCCTCACATACTGCGTTTATGAGCACGTTACGTATTGTCTCGCCGAAGAACCATAATTAGCATTAGAATGAAATGAACATTATTCACTAGTACCAATCGGTTATCCGAGAACGGGTTCTAGGAAGCATGTACATTTCTGGTTATACCACGCATAAGCCAACAATATTGCATCTTAGCTGTTACAGTTGGTTGGTAACTGAATAACTGGTATTGAAGGAACAGTTCATTTACTTGATTTCACCTTAGAGTTAATAGAAATAAAATGCATTGATAACATGAACTAGATCGATCACCTAAGCCTCCTGTAATTAATAGAACATAATTAAAGATTCCTAACGAGTCTTACATGGTGTCAGATGTGAATGTGTGTTTATATAACATGAAATATTATCCACCGTGCACGAAATCGTCCATCGCAACCGTGCAAAATCCGAAATCAGTAATTGATGTTGCGCGATACATACTCATATTAGGCACTAGCCAAATCAACCTCAACCCTCGTTGTTTAACGGTGTCATAGAAAATGGGTGACGCACGTCCATCTCCTCCATTTAATTTCGACGCTCCAAACTTGAAACTACCATACTTACTTACTTGCCCACTATAATGAAAACGATCCTCTCGTAATACAGACAGATGCTAGCCAAAATGGATTGGGAACGGTTTTGCTGCCAAATGTCCTGCCTATCGCTTTTGCATCGATATCCATCAGGGGCATCAGACAGTCCCTTGCAAAGTGTTTCCAATTTATTGAAGCTCCTGTATGGAAATTCAAACTTTTTCTTTTTGCAATATGCTCATAAGACTTGTGAAATTTCCCGGAGCTATAAACAAATAAAATATTTTCAAAGGCCGTTGATCAGCATCATGAATTAGAATGTTGATCAAGTTCCTAAAAGACTTCAACAAATAAGAATGAAATTGATCAAATACTCACCTGGAAGTGAAATGATTTTGACCAATGCGCTCTCCCAAGCATTCCTCACGACCCAAGAAGATTTTGACGATGCTGATCTTAATTTTGTAGTTCACACATTAATCAAATCTGTGATGTCCCATGAAAGTAATTTAAGCCTCGCTGATACTACAAACTAAATCCCCATTTGCGTCTTTTTTTTAAATAAATTTATTCAATTAAACACATGAAAACAAAAATACAGCGGATGCACACCCACATTTGTGTTTAACCCTTCAAGGGATGTCTACGGGCATTCCATGTCCCACAGGTGCTCTTTTGGCTGCCTGCAGACGCTAGCGCATCCATTCCACTCCTCTCTCTAGGTACCCTTCTAACAACTATCTATGAAGTGGGGTTGACAATAACATGCGACGTATGCCAAAAGTTTACTTGCAAGAAGTCATTGTTATTGTTCACCAAGTATGCGAAAAGTGCCCTTCAGTACAGGAAGGAAATGACGTTGTTGATAATAATGATAGCTGCAGCGAATAGATATGACTTTTATAATAATTACTACACTAATAATCATACAGTGTTCATTTTAAATTTCAGTTTTTTCTGAATTCATTTTTTGTAAAATAAGCTCTGAATACTTATCTCTCAATACGAAGCTACCTACTTTTCATTTTAAACATTTTTGTGCTTAAGATTGTTATTGTAACGATTTATATTCTTTGTTAATAATTTATTACAATCGTTCACTCAAATACACTGTCTTTGTTCACACACTTACACAATCACAAAGCACAATTCACAGTTGTAACGCGGTTGTCACACTATTTACAACACGGCATGGGCACGGCATGATTTATAACCCCAAGCCTCTATATTTGGACTCCAAACTGAACTGAATTGCATGGAGTTTGTGGGTCCCTTTTATACTGGCTGCCTCTTAGTTGAGTACCTTCTCAAACCTTCCCTGGTTCTGGGAACTTGACGAGTTGTCTCGAGCCAATGGGAAGGTTCCAGCCAATTCAATATGAAGCAAGAATGTTTGAGAGCGACCCTTAGCCCTCCACAGGTCATTGACCCTGCAAATCAGGCTGCCCAGGTGCCAGCTTGCAACACTGCCCCCTCCTTAGAATTGTTCTGTCCCAGAACAATCTTTGGCATCTGTTCATCACAGGGCCCATGTCGATAGCGGCATTTATCACCATTCTTGCAGCTGCCTTGGCGGTAGAAATAGCAGTCCACAGTCTTCACATCAGTTCTTCCATGTGGATTCCAGGTACACACCCGCACTTCAATCTGGGTCCCTTGGAAAATGAACTCCAACATGTTACGGACTATCCTCCAATCCAATTGGTCCAAGCCACAACCAATCTTGGGTATTGCCAACTTCTTCATTCCCTGCTCAATGAGCAGCTTCTTCAGGGCAAGTAGCGCATCCCAAAGAGTCCTGTAGGTTGGCTTCTGGTGGGAAGACTGTTTTGTCACTAGATAGACTATTAGCTGGTTGGCTATCTTCAGTGACAATGTTTTTCCAATGCGTGGATTTTGCCGCTGCAACTGGTTGACATTACCATATTTCTTCTTGAATATTTTGGCAATTCCTTCCGACATTTTGAGGTCGGCAGCTACTCGATACTTTGCTTTCGATACCGATACTGGTATCGGAAAAAATAATCGGGATCGAAAAAGTATCGAACAATAACAGTACCTGAAATTTTTGTTAAAAATGACCAATTAAGAATCAAGAAGGCCCTCTCTTAAAGGTTGCTACACTTGTTTTGGCCAGAATTTTGAGTATATGTATACCATAGACTCGAGGGTATATACTCGAAGGGCCAGAAGCTTCGGAGAGAGATCCCTCTTCTCCGCTTTGGCTAAGGGTAGTCTTGTGAAGAAGAAGAATGCCTTGCTATCATACCAGTAATAAGACAATGTTAAATGTGTTATTTTGTTCCGTGGTCACTTTGTTGTTAGTTGTGTGTTCATTGATAAGGTGATTTACTCAAGTGTGTGACGCGATTATATAAGGTTCTGATTTAGTGGAAGAAAAATAGCGAAATTGCGTGAAAAGCATCAGTAAAACACATTCTGTGTTTCAATAATTTCGTATGAAGTATGTAGATAGTGGTAACCGGGGGCAAGCCCCCTAGCAAGTTTTTATTCATACCAATATTTGTTGGTATCGATAATTTTGATCCGATACCTGCTTGGTATCGATACCATTCTCTTGATACCAATATTAGATCTCATATCGATCCTCCCCGGTATCGATCATCCCTAGCTATAACTTGTCAGTAATGAAAAGAATGCGTAGGAGCCGCTGTCTGGGGAGTAGAAGCAAAACAAAAAGCGGGGAAAATTTCCCGTTTGTACAATTGTTTGTTGAAGTTAAATTTAGTTTGAACTTGGAGTGTTTAAATCAAAATAATGTAGAGGTGGTGGGTGGACAATGGAGCCACAAAACATGTGACCGTTCAGATTGGTTTGCCTCCTTCAATAACTCAGCTTCGTAAATGTGCCAGTGATGAAATACACCCTTTACCCACTACCCCTTTGGAACCAGGCATGGAATAAGTAACTAATTATTCCATGATGTATTTTCAGCTGTTTCAAGGTAATCAGTAAACCAACTAGACTGCTGATCACCTGTTGCCCGCAGTGTTACCATCAGAGTAGTTCCAAGTGAAAAACAATTTCTTCACATTTAATGCTTCGTTACAGCTAAATTTGAAGAAGAATTATCATAATTTACTTGAAATATATTAGTGATTTTATTTAACAGTATAAATTGATTAATTTTGGAAGATGATTTTTCCAGTTTTTGAAACCTAAAGGATGTTACAGTTGGTAGGTAATCAAATAGCTTGTATTGGAGGATTGGTTCTTTTATTTGATTTCACCTTGATCTGATAGAAATAAAATGCAGTTGATAACTGATGAAAATATTACAGCCTGCTCATGCATTTCATTGTGGGTAGGAAATCAACACTGACTCAAGACTAATGTAGGCAACACTGTTTTCTCCCTTATGAGGGCTCCCCCCTCCCTTCCCCCGTGTGTACAAAAGATTGTCATCCATGTTGCATTATACTGTTTATGAAGTGTCCTTCAAATTATTAAAGCTCTCGAGTTTGATTATGTTGAGGTTTGAGGACAACTACCCAATCCTTGACATTCCCCTCTTAGCTAAGTGACATTATATAGGAGCATCAACTACAGTAGAAATTAGGGATGTCTCTGAGAAGTGCTGCTGTCAAGCGGAGAAGGTTGTAACCTTGAGGAGTTTTGTTGTTCGGCCATATCGACTTTGGCGCTTGACTATGAAAGTGTTTGTTATATATCTTCTTTCTAGGTAAGACGTATTTAACGAGAATAAAAGTATATCGATTCTATCCTATCATCTTCCCCAGGTTCCATAAGATTCAATTAGTAGTAGTTAAACCAATATCGCGTTAGATTATGATTTATTCGTACCTCCCCTCTTGACCTTAACCCTTTGACTACCAATAATGAAATTTTTTAAATTAAGGAAAAACAACTTCTATTCTGTTTAAGAGAAGGTAAGATAGTTTGACTAAAGCGTGAATATGAATGACTCACAAACTAATGTGTGTATTTTGATTGAAGGTTGGTTTCCGTCAATAACATGAATTCGATCGATCACCTAAGCCTCCCAAAATTAATAAAACATAATAATTATGTTATTAAGGATTTCTATGAATCTTACATTAGCAGTCTGACAGTTTTGTTATAAAGTGAAGCCCTGTTCAGGACAAAGAAAGCAGGCCTTCTCTAGAACATGCATGTGGGAAAAACACTCCAAACTTTTGCAATGGTTTATTTTTTCAAGGAAACTTCACTCGACTGGGAACAGCATGCCTGAGTTTCCTTAGTAAATACCTCAACAAATAATCTGTAAAATTGAAAATCCATTTTCAAGATATAACCGTTCAACACACATATCATTTGCTGCGATTGGTCAAAAATCGTCAACCGTATCAATCAACTCAGCAACCAAAATTTATTGAAAAATAGAGACCCTACCTGCATGCAGGTGCATTAACATTTTGTTCCTTATTATAGATGGTTCGGTGCACATGACACGGCACTTTTGCGATGCCTAACCCACCATGATTCAGTAAGGTTCGTGTCAAAGTTGGTCAAGGCGTCGAGTTTCATGGTTCCGAGTTGGACTATCAGGTCTAGCTGTGAGAACCTGACTCGGAAGGGGGGCGGACCTCTCGATTTTCATAGGAATAGAAACTATTCAACTCAATGAGAATATTGATCATGAGGTCTCCTTGTCCGCTTTTGATAACATCTTGAAGAGTTATCCTGAACGGGTCCACTGGCTTGATCATGTCTGA